>CM050431.1:28536171-28783671 GCA_027564155.1 Gymnocypris eckloni scoliostomus
ACAAGACACACTTGAACATGATGACATCAAATCAATAACATGACAATGGCTGTGGCTGAAATGGCATACTTCCCTTCTACAGGTACATCGCAGAAAATTTGAATATGGTGAAAAACATTTTTTTCTTGTAACTTATTTCAAAAAGTGAAACTTTCATATATTTTAGATTAATTACATGTAAAGTAAAACACTACAAAAGTTTTTTATTTTTATGATTAGAGCTTACAGCTAATTAAAGTAAAAAAAATCAGTATCTCAAAATATTAGAATATTTCCTAAGATCAAAAAAAAAAAGGATCTGCAAAACAGAAAAGTTCAAGTTCTTTAACCCTTTCACACGTGAGTTTAAAATATTCTAGCTGAGGCCCGGCCTGAGTTTTTTTAGGCAACCTTTATTTTAGAATGTATAGCCTTATTGTTTCCATGGCGACGCATCATGCTTGTCATGTGACACAGCAGACTCAATAGCGCTGTATGACACATAGATCGCTTTTATTTCTTTTTTCTTTTGATTATTAACACTAGAACCGCCAGAGGTTGCTGTATACCTAAAAATGCCAGCGGGTAAATTTTACCCACACAGATGACAACTGTTTTTATATGGCTAAAGAAGATATTTCACTGTATTATGCCACTGTCTTTACAAAAAAAATGTCTATAGTCATGAAATGATTATGTCTAGTCGTCAACTATATTTTTACCCTGTTGTTTTATGTTCA
The DNA here is from genome assembly GCA_027564155.1 of Gymnocypris eckloni scoliostomus. Lineage (NCBI taxonomy): Eukaryota > Metazoa > Chordata > Actinopteri > Cypriniformes > Cyprinidae > Gymnocypris > Gymnocypris eckloni. The sequence continues at coordinate 28,536,891 of CM050431.1, forward strand.
AGACTTTTTAATGCAGAATGCACTGATAACGTAAATTAGAAGGTAGTAAATATTTGGGTGGTTTAATATTATAATACAATGTCATTAATCAATATATTAGGATAACCTATGTTATTTAAATTACCAAAATAGCCAATAATGACCAATAATTCACCACACTGTATAGGATGATGCTATGAAAAATTCAAGCGCACAGCTTCACCTTATGGCAAAAAAAACTCAATCCAGTTGAGAGTTAAAATAAAGTGGTTTATTAAAGCTCACGAAGACTGGCAGTAATCAGGAGCACTAATGTGCAACAATAGCTTATCCGGTATAGTGTAGACAGCAGCAAGTGAGATAACCTGGCAGGAGCAGAAGTCCCGGGCGCCTGACTACCAGAACTCCAATCCTGGCGATAAGGTCCTCTTTAGTCAGCAAGAGACACAGGAACAGCAGCCAACGCTTGAGACAGCTGAAAACAGGACAAGGCATGAGAAACAACGAACTGACAATAGCGGCAGTTCGTGGTTTCTCATGCCTTGTCCTGTTTTCAGCTGTCTCAAGCCTTGGCTGCTGTTCCTGTGTTCTCGCTCAGTTCGGCAATAGAGCGGCAGATATAGGCGCCGAGATGAATATCAGGTGCAGCCGCTCTGATTAGCTCATCAGCACCGGGGTTGCTGGGCAACGCTGACAAGCAATCAGCACAGACAACACATAGACAGAATGAACACACAGAGCCATGAACCGTGACACACCTAGGTCCAATTATTAATTTGTTTAGTTATATCATTTATAATTTGAATAACAGAACAACACCGATAAACCGATATTTGTTAAAATTTATTTTTAACAACATTGGATTGTAAATTACATAATTTTAGTAAAAGTCAATGACGTGGAGACTTAAATGTTTTGTTGAAAATCTGTTATGTACATTTAAAATTTACCCCGCGGCGGTTCTAGTGTTAATATTCACAAACATACTCACTATATTATGAAATATCTGATATTCCCATTCTGAAATATGAGCAAGTAAATGTATTTGGTAGTTTAAATATTTTTTTAATGACCGTGTTAGTTGATCTATACCGGGTGATGGGCGCCCCCTTACAAAACCTACAGGAGTTCTGCAGGATTTTCATTTTTTCTGCAGGATACCTGCTGGTATCCTATAGGAATTATGAAATCATGCAGGACAAATTAACAATATGTGCAGGCAAGTCCAATAGGTTTTAGAATCATGCAGGATGATCCAGCACTCTTTACGGCAGTGGTTCTCAACCTTTTTTTCCACCGATTCAGAATTGGTTTTCCAACCAATTCTATTCACCAATAATAAAACACCTGATGCTGTCAGGAACCAATTTTGTGAAATTCTGCTCGAAAGGAGTAACAGCACAATGAAGTTGCGATTGTAAGTTGCAGTCTGTAAGATGCGCACGGAAGCGTTACTTGACATGCGACATTGCAGAAAATGTGTGTTCAAAGATGTAACCTATGTTGATCTAAATATGGAAATAATTTTTGAATTTAATAATCTGAGGTTCTCTCCAGAGATGTTTGCCACATTTTTGTAAAACAGATGATTGCTGCGTAGTAGTTTATGGGTCTTTCTTTTTTGCCTGAACATCTTCAAGTGGGTGGCTGGGCAAACCGAAAGTAAGTCCAGCTCTCTCTTCACCGCTGATGCTGAGACTATTCTTGTTTGAATGCGTTTCTTCGCTGGCATTTTCCACATTTCGTTTTCCCCCTTAACAAATGTGTCCATTCTGATGCTCAATTTTACAGAACTAATGGCTGCTGAAGACTATTTGAATTTAATTCTGCCAAAGTGTGCGCTTGTAAGTGTTCGTTAAATGCGTAACATTAATTACGTGAGTACATATTGGCTTGGCTTGAAATATTATGTCTGAAAATATTATATGAAAAACAAAATTATTTTACATAACAAAAACATTAGCTTATATTTGTTTAGTACATTTTTAAATAAATGTAAAAACTAAAACTAATAGTAAAACTGAAAGTAATTTTTTAATTATGTTCAACACAAGACTGTAACATTCGGATTCGTAGGTTGAGAACCGCTGCTTTACGGGAATCCTGCAGGATTTTAATTTTTTGTTCGCTGCAGGATACCTGTATACTATGAATTATAAAATCCTGCAGGACACATTGACAGAATATGTGCAGAAAATTCCTAAAGGTTTTAGAATGGACCCATAAACATGCAGAAACATCCAGCATACACAAGTGAAAAATCCAGCAGGCTTTTATAATTCCTACAGTACTGCTGTGCACATCATGCAGATATATAAAAAAGAAAACATCGAAAAGGAAAGTAGTTTTTCAGGAGTTATTTCTTGTAATTGGAAAGAGAAAAGAAGAAAGAAATGCCTACCTACCTAAATACCTACAGGATCTAAATATCTACAGGATTAGGCTATATAGAGAATAAAACTCTGATAGTTGCTGCATTTTATACTGTATTTTTATTTCAATTCAAGTAATGTACATTTCATGGAACTATTTTTGATATAACAGGCACTGTCTGTTGGCAGCAATAAAAAAAATAGTCCTAACAAACAATCAATACAACAAACAAACAAAAATAAAAGTATACTTATGAATAGATTACATTTACATTTACATTTAGTCATTTAGCAGACGCTTTTATCCAAAGCGACTTACAATTGGGGAGTACATAAAGCGATTAATCTTGAAGAGGCAAACATACAGAGGAAGTGTCAATAACACCAAGTCTCAGGCATTGTTCAAATAAGTACAAGCTAGCAAGGGAAGGAGAGAAAGATAAAGAGAAAGATGAAGATTTTGAAAAAGTGAAAGAGGTTTTTTTTTTTTTTTTTTTTTTTTTATATAGTCAAGTAGAGTTGAAAGAGATGAGTTTTCAGTTGTTGCTTGAAAATTGACAGGGATCCAGTATTCCGGATGGGGGTGGGAAGATCATTCCACCGGCCAGGAACGGTGAAAGAGAATGTTCTGGAGAGTGATTTTGAGCCTCTCTGTGATGGTACCACGAGGCGTCGCTCACTAGCAGATCTCAGGCTTCTGGAGGGGATGTAAGTTCGTAATAGTGAGTGGAAGTAGGTGGGTGCTGAGCCTGTGATTGTTCTATATGCAAGCATCAGTGTCTTGAACTGGATGCGAGCTGCAACTGGTAGCCAGTGCAAGGAGACAAAGAGAGGTGTAACATGGGCTCTCTTGGGCTCGTTGAAGACCAGTCGTGCCGCTGCATTCTGAATCATTTGTAAAGGTTTGATTGTGTTTGATGGAAGTCCAGCTAGAAGAGCATTGCAGTAGTCTAGTCTGGAAATGACAAGGGCCTGGACAAGAAGTTGTGCAGCATGCTCTGTCAGAAAGGGCCTGATCTTTCTGATGTTGTGTAGTGCAAACCTGCAAGATCGAGCAGTCTTTGCAATGTGCTCTTTGAAGGTCAGCTGGTCATCGAAGATTACACCAAGATTTCTGACCAAGCTGATGGGGTAATTGTTGACGAACCTAACTGAATCGTGAAATCATGCTGTAGAGTTGGAGTTGCAGGGAAGACAAGAAGCTCAGTCTTTGCCAGGTTGAGCTGTAGATGGTTTTCTTTCATCCATGCCGAGATGTCCGCCAGGCAGCCTGAGATCCGTGCAGCTACCGTTGGATCATCTGGTCGAAATGAGAGATAGAGCTGTGTGTCATCAGCATAGAAGTGGTAGGAGAAGCCATGTGCCTGTATGATGGGGAGCCAGTGATGTAGTGTATGTGGAGAAGAGGAGGGGTCCAAGAACCGATCCCTGGGGAACCCCAGTGACCAATTGATGTGCTTTGGATACCTCCCCTCCCCAGGCCACCCTGAAAGACCGACCAGTGAGATAGGATTCAAACCAGCGAAGTGGAATCCCAGTGATATCCAGTGATGAGAGGGTGGACAGGAGGATCTGATGATTGACAGTGTCAAAAGCGGCAGACAGATCCAGCAGAATGAGGACTGATGATTTGAATTGGCTTTTGCACCGTAGCTTCAGTGACCGATAGTAGCGCAGTCTCAGTTGAATGGCCACTCCTGAAACCTGACTGTTTAGTGTCCAGTTTGTTGTTCTGTGAAAGAAACAATGAGACCTGGTTAAAGACAACTCGTTCGAGTGTTTTGGCAATGAATGGAAGGAGAGAGATAGGTCTGTAGTTTTCTAAAGAGAAGTGTTTAATGTAGGTTTTTGAGCAGTGGGGTTACCGAGCCTGCTTGAATGCAGTGGGGAAGATGCCTGTGAGGAGAGATGTGTTGATAATGTGTGTGAGTGCTGGTAGGAGTGCGGAGAGATTGCTTGGAGAAGGTGTGAGGGGATAGGGTCTAGAGGACATGTTGTAGGATGGCTGGAGAGGAGAAGTTTGGATACTTCCGCCTCAGTGAGGGGACAGAAGGAGAAGATGGGAGTTTGAGCAGTGGATCTAGTTGGTTGTGGGTCCTGTGTGAGTGGAGGTGAAAACTGACTGCTGACTTTATTATAGGCTATAGATTATAGGCAATTATATTTACAAAATAAACTCTACCCTAAAACTAACTAAATATAATTAAAGATTATGCATTTATGCAAACATCCAAGAAATATTCAAGAGGTATGAAACTGTGAACTGTACACTTTTTCATTTTATTTCTATACATTCATTAAAATGCCAATCCAGCTATCTATTTTTAATCCAACTCCCATCTGTTTGGCTGGATGCAAAAACAACTGTCTGCAAGACCTGGTAGGTCCTTGTTGTGCCACAGCCATATCACCCTGCAGCCCAAGACCAGTTGCCCACTGAAGCTAAGCAGGGTTGAGCCTGGTCAGTACCTGGATGGGAGACCTCCTGGGAAAACTAGGTTGCTGTGGGAAGAGGTGTTAGTGTGGCCAGCAGGGGGTGCTCACCCTGCAGTCTGTGTGGGTCATAACACCCCAGTATAGTGACGGAGACACTACGCCATTTTTACCGGGGCGCCATGAGGCTCTCTGCCAACGCTCATCCCCCTTATTCCCCGAAGTGCTCGACGAGCTCACAAAATCTTGGCGCGCGCCCTATTCATCTTGCATCCGCCCCTCTACTTCAGCCGCTTTCACATCCGTTGACGGTGCTGAAGAGAAAGGATATGAGCATCTGCCTCCTCTGGATGAGTCCGTGGCCACACACCTCTGCCCGCCCACGGCTATCGGATGGAAGGCGAGGGCGACACATCCATCCAAGCCGTGCAGAGCCATATCTGCACTCACTGGACGTGCTTACTCAGCGGCTGGACAGGCGGCTACAGCGCTGCACTCGATGGCTGTGCTTCAGGTCTTCAAGCCAAGATGCTCGCCAGCGAAGATGCTGGTCTGGATTCTGCCTCGCTCAGGGACCTGAGAAGTGCAACAGACCTGGCTCTGCGCACCACCAAAGCCACAGCCCATGTCCAGCCTCATCGTGTTGGAGCGGCACCTCTTGCTCACGATGACGGAGATGAACGAGGCGGATAAAATTCCCTTCCTCGACGCTCCAATCTCGTCAGGTAGCCTGTTTGGACCAGCTCTGGAGGGCTTTGCTGAATGCTTCACGGAGGCTCAGAAGTCGTCTCAAACGATGCAACACTTCTTCCCTAAACGCACCAGCTCTTCTTCTGCTTCCAGTCACCCCAAATCTGTGCCGACTCTGCAGACAGCCAAACTAGCGCCAACCACCCCGGAGCCCCGACCTCCGGAGGAACGGCGAGATAGAGGACGCTCACGCTCGGTAAAACGCTACAACTTCCCTAAGCGCCAAGGACCCCGGCCCAAGATCTTTTTTTTTTTTTTTTTTTAAGCTCGGATGAGCTTTATTTGTCACATACACAATTATACAGAGTATAATGAGGAGTGAAATGTGTTCTCTGCATTTAACCCATCCAAGTGTACACACTTGAGCAGTGGGCAACCGACTGTGCAGCGCCCGGGAGCAGTGTCGGGACTTCCTGCCGGAGCCAGGATTCGAACCCACAACTTTAGGTAACCTCGGTTTCAAGTCCAACGCTTTATCCATTAGGCCAACGACTGCCCCATCCGTTGGCCTAATGGATAGATCGCCTTGGATCCAGCGCCTAAGAAGTCTTCCTGATCAGCCAGGCAGAAGGAGGAGTGGCCCGAATCTCGCTACCGCCGGACCACCCCGCAAACGGCCTCTCATGTGTCTCTCGCCACCTCGCGGAATGCTGGGTGCAGAGAAAAATGTGTTTTCGGTTCCTCACTGACCCACTATATTGCCCAGGTGTCCGACTACTGTGATAGCGGACAAAACAAAACATACATTTTCAAAAAGAGCGCAAATTTCCTTTTCTGCTTCCCATAAGCATCCTGCCCTTATCCAGCCAGTCTGCACAGCCGTTTCAACCCCTTGCCACGTGGGCCGAGGCCTGTCAGGCCATCCCTGTTGTGTCAGCATGGGTAATGAACACGGTAAGACAAGGTTATTCACTCCAATTCGCTCGAAGACCACCATCCTTCTGCGGTGTGCTCGCCACCTCAGTGCGTAGCGAAGACGCTCATGTCCTCCGAGGTGATGAATCTGCTGGAAAATGGAGCCATAGAAATCATTCCTCCAGCCCAGAGCAATTCAGGCTTCTACAGCCGCTACTTCCTCGTCCCCAAATAAGATGGCGGCCTACAACCTATTATAGATCTCAGACTCCTGAATTACGCTCTGATGTAAAGGTCGTTCAGGATGATCACTTTGAAACAGATCCTCTTGCAAATATGCCTAGGGGGCTGGTTTATGTCGCTGGATCTGAAAGACGCATAATTTCACATCTAGATAGCCCCCATCATAGACGATTCTTGAGATTTGCATTCGAATGGGTGGCTTATCAATACCAGGTCCTGCTGTTTGGGCTGTCCCTGGCTCCTCGCACTTTTACACAATGCATGGATGTGGCTCTCTCCCCTCTGAGACAGATGAGAATCCTCATACTCAACTACCTCGACGACTGGCTCATTTGGCCCAGTCGCAGGTGGTTTTGACATCGCACAGGACCCTCCTCCTCAGCCACTTAGACTGCCTGGGGCTCAGGGTCAACTTTGCCAAGAGCGTACTGTCACCCAGCCGACGGGTATCATTCCTGGGTACAGTTATCGACTCGGTGCAGATGACAGCTACTGTCTCAACGGAGCGAGCCACCACAATTCAGCGTCACGTTCAAGGAAGGCACCGCCCGTCTGCTCAAAGCTTTCCAGAAGATGCTGGGCCTTATGGCAGTGGCTTCGCCAGTACTTCGGCTGGGTCTGCTTCGTATGCAACCCATCCAGTTCTGGTTGAAACCGAGGGTTCCAGCAGCTGCTTGGCGTCACGGACGCCCCTAATGCTGGCCACTCGATGGGCAGAGACAGTGCGGTAATTCAATTTTTACGAGGCGCCAGGAGAATTAATCCTCCGCGTCCTCGTACAGTTCCTTGGGACTTCCCAACCATACTGAGGGCCCTAAAAGGGCCCCTGTTTGAACCATTGCAATCTTCAAGCCTCAGAGTGCTCTCGCTGAAAACCTCCCTGCTGTTAGCATTGGCGTCGGTCAAGCGAGTAGGAGACCTGCAGGCCCTCTCTGTCAACCCTGCTTGCCTGGATTTCGGGCCCAACGACTCCAAGGTCATCCTGAAACCAAGGCTGAGTTATGTACCTAAGTTGTGACTATTCTCACATGAGCATCAGGAGAGTTCCTATTTGATTTGCTGGAACTGTCACCACTATCATCATTGGAAATGTTTTCCTGTATGAAATAATAAAGATAAAGGGGAATTTAACTACTTGACTACATCGATTTGTAACTGAAAATGTTTTTAGGCCAAAATCAAAACATGAATTACTTCAACTACCTCTGGAATAAGCCATGTCTTGTATGATCATCTCTTTTTTGAACCTGAAATAGAAGAAAGACCAGAATTGTTGCTTACTTGATTAATATAAGTTAATATGTATCTGTAAAATAAGAAACAATTTGCCTACATTAGAATTAATTTCAGATTATTCTGAATTTAGCAACCTATTTTGCAACATATGTGTAATTGACAAAATTTACTTGAGTTGGAACATTAAAATAAATACTCTTTATTCGAAGCAGACTTTTTTAAAGAAAATAAAAGTTTTGGTCGTGGAATACTCTGTTTTAATGGTTCTGTGTTTTACAGATTCAGAGTCTTTCACACATAAAAAGACGTTCGTTTTAGCCACCTATTGGTGTAACAATGTAATTTACATTAAGCACTGGTAAATTAATCATTTAGAGAAAAGATTCGATTCACTGAGATGACGTGCTTCTCAAGGTTCAAGGTTATTTTATTCATCACATACTCAATTATACAGAATATAATCAGTAGTGAAATGTATGTCAGATCAGGTCCGCTCAATGGACAGTGCAAAATACGTAACACAACACAAGATAATATATATATAAATATAGGTAAAAAAAATAATAATAAAAAAATAAAGAGTAAAATATACAATAAAATAAAATGTGCAATACAGTATACTGTGGACTTAATAAATAATAATATAAAAAGGGATGTGCAAGAGGAATGTGCAAACAGGTTGTACCGGGTATATACAGTACACATAGCAGCAATACGGATGATGGAGAATAGTGAAGAACAGTTTATTAAATTGAGTCCTGTAATTGTTATTTGATCGAGTTTGAGTTTAGGAGCCTGATGGCCTGAGGGAAGAAGCTCCTGCTAAGTCTCTCAGTTTTTGCCATCATGCTCCTGAAGCGCTTGCCAGATGGCAGTATAAAGAAAAGACGGTTACCGGGGTGATTTGAGTCCTTGATTATTTTAGCAGCTCTGCTTTTAAAGCGTTTGAGGTAGATGTCCTGCAGAGAGGGGAGAGCAGACCCTGAGATGCGCTCAGCCAAGCGCACAACTCTCTGCAGAGCTTTGCAGTCCTGATTTGAGGAGTTACCATACCACACACACTGAGATGCACTGAGTCAGTACACTTTCTATGGCCCCTGAATAGTAAGTTTTCAGGATTGCTGGTGAGACCCTGAATTTCCTCAGCTGTCGCAGATGGTACAGTCTTTGCCTGGCTTCCTTAACCTGTGTTGGAATGTGTGCAGTCCAAGTCAGGTCCTCGGAGATGTTTACACCGAGGTACTTGAAGCTGCTCACCTTCTCCACAGGGGTCCCACTGATCATAAGAGGAGTGTAGAGCCGCTGCTGTCTCTTCCTGAAGTCGACGATCAGCTCTTTAGTTTTGCTCACGTTCAGAAAGAGACAGTTGTCCTGGCACCATGATGCAAGTCTCTCTACCTCATCCAAGTATGCGGTCTCATCATTGTTGGAAATGAGGCCCAGAAACAGAGTATCATCAGCAAATTTAACAATAGAAGTGGAGCTGTGAGAGGACACACAGTCGTGTGTGTAGAGAGAGTAGAGCAGGGGACTCAGGACACAGCCCTGTGGGGCTCCTATGTTCAGGGTGATGGAGTTGGAGGTGAATTGGCCCATTTTCACCACTTGAGGTCTGCCGGTGAGGAAATCTTGAATCCAGTCACAGAGTGAAGAGTTTAGGCCGAGGTCTGTGAGTTTAACAGCTAGCTTGATGGGGACTATAGTATTGAAAGCTGAGCTGTAGTCAATGAAAAGCAGCCTGACATAGTTGCCATTTTTGCTGTCAATGTGTGTGAGGGAAGAGTGCAGGACCTGAGAGATGGCATCATCAATTAATCTATTTGGCCGATAGGCAAACTGAAGAGGGTCCAAAGTAGCAGGGATGGAGGAGCAAATGTGGTTATTTAAAAGTCTCTCAAAAACCTTCATGACTGTTGATGTGAGGGCAACTGGATGATAGTCATTCAGGCAAGAGGGTTTACTGTTCTTAGGCACAGGGATGATGACAGATTTTTTTAAAGGAGGTGGGAACCACAGAGGTAGCAAGGGACTCATTAAAGATGGATGTAAACAACGCAGCAAGCTGGGGTCCGTTCTTCGTAGGTCGCTCATTACATCAGAGATCAAATGACAGATCCAAGATGATATCATCGCGCTAATCAGGATCTGGCTAATTCGGTTCTTCGAACGCACCTGCTGTTGATGATTAGTATGGCTGGATTGAGTTATCTGATGGTTTAAAAGGGGCTATGCATCGATACTCGAAACCACGATCAGCAATGTAGCGATTGGCTGGTGGCAAGACAGCAACGTAATGACATCATATCATTAAAAAAGTCACCTGACGAAAAACTTGACGACAAGATTTCTGGACTTTTATAAGGAAACAGCCAAACGAACAAACTACATAAATGTTATAATAGATAAATGAAATATGCACTGTTTTTAATTTATTTTAATTGTGTTACATGATTCCCAATTATTTATATTCATGATTTCTAGTATTTCTTGTACAGGCTTTACATTTTTATTTCAATGTAGTAATTAACAATTCATTTAATTTTATCTTTGAAATGGATTTGTTACTTGACAGTAACAAGTAACATTAATTAAAGTTTCTTAAGGGTCAAAATCAAGTTACCCGCATCTCCTGCACTCCATTAAGCCACTCCCATAATATCTGTCACCCCTCACATTAAGACATGTTATACAGTTAATGTTGAGTCGTGCGTTAACTGTATAGCATGTCTGTAAGACTCTAATACAATTATTTAGTAATTATTTTATGACGACTACATCTTTCAGTGAGTAAAACTGGCTGTGTCTATAGTATTATAGACGACACAACATTAATATTTTTAAATGATTATTCTTTTTAATTATTGTCCCTGGATCAGTAGGGTACACTTGTAATAAAGTAGCAGTGGCTGGGACATATTTTAAGTATCAAGTCTGCTTAAAAGGATGCGATCTAATCCTGCTTACATGAAATAAGCCTGCTCCCGAGCAGGTTTAAGCTTACGGACCCGTTGCTATGACAGCAACTCCGGGATGAGCTTCGAAGAACCAAACAATCCAAGATCAAGTGAAATCATCAACAATCAAATCCAGCTAACTGAGTTAGCGACGCACGAAGAACGGACCCCTGATCAGCACAGGACCTCAGAACACGGCCAGTAATCCCATCAGGTCCGGCTGTTTTCCTGATTTTCACTCTCTTTAGTTCCCTCCGAACCTCGTCCTCCGACACGGTGATAACATGATCAACGCTGCTCTGTCTGCTGCTTCCTGACGCGCTGATCGGCAGAGTCGCTGCCACCATTGCATTCAAAGTGGCCGTAGAAGGTGTTTAGCTCTTTGGCCAGCAACGGATCTGCTCTCACCTCTGCAGAGGATTTATTTCCAGAGAAACAGATGGTCTTCAGTCCCTGCCACATGCGTTGAGAGTCATTGAGCTAAAAATGTGACTCAATTCTCTCCCTGTACCGGAGTTTTGTGGCTCTTACTGCACGTCGGAGAGCATAGCACGATGCTTTGTACTCTCTCATGTTTCCCGACAGAAGACCGGTATTGTATGCGGCAGTGCAATGGTTAACCGCATCACGGATTGTTTTGTCCACCCACGGTTTCTGATTGGAGAATGTCCTTATAGTTACAGTCTCAGTGGCTTGCTCGGTTAGCGTGTTGACAAAGCTTAATGCTACATCCGTGAACTCGCTGACGTCAGATGAACTCGCCCAGAACATGTCCCAGTCGACGTCATCAAGAGCCGCCTGTAGCATAGCTTCAGAGTGGGAGGACCAGCGCGTCATTTCTCTCTCCACCGGGGGTTCCTGAACGAGCCTTTGTTTATATTCCGGTGTGAGGAAAATGGCGGCATGGTCCGATTTGCCAAAAGCCGGCAGGGAGCGGGCTTTGTAGGCATTCGTAAACTGAGTGTAGTAATGATCCAGTGTATTCGATCCCCTAGTTGGACAGGATACATGTTGGTGAAAGTTTGGCATGACCTGCCTGAGGTTGGCTTTGTTAAAGTCCACCGCGATGATAGAGGCAGCGTCAGGGTGTTTGTTGATGTAGCCGCTGAGCTCATCGTGGAGTTTGGACAAAGCCAAGCTAGTGTCTGCCTGTGGTGGAATGTAAACAGCAGTAACGACGATTTATGAAAATTCCCGGGGCAGATAGAATGGGCGGCAGATAATGGAGAGATGTTCCAGATGAGGCGAGCAGGAACGTGACAGAATGGAGATGCTCCTAGGGTCACACCATTTCTTGTTGATAATGAAACACACTCCTCCACCTTTGGTTTTACCGGCCTCGGCTGTTCTGTCCATCCGTAAAACAGAAAAGTTATCAGACGGCCTTACTGCGTTGTCCGGGACCGAGGGCGTGAGCCATGTTTCAGACGAACAAAGGATGTTACAGGCCCTTATGTCCCGTTGGAAACTTATCCTGGCTCTAAGATTGTCCATCTTATTCTCCAAGGATTGAACATTAGCGAGCAGAATACTCGGTAGAGGAGGACTGTGAGCCCTTTCCCTCAGTCAGTTGCGGATACTAGCGCGTTTCCCAGGTGTTTCTTTCGCCTCCTGGAATTATTCAGGTGGCCTTTGTTCTCCTCGGTGTTCCGAAGTATCTCCAATGGCCACGCTGGATTCGTGGATAAAGTGTCCTGAAGCAGGTTAGTGTAGCAGTGTCCAATGTCCAAAAGTGTTCTTTTGTCATAAATAATCAGTGTAGACGTTATGCGTGTAAAAAGAGAAAGTAAAAATACGTAAAAAAGTAGACAAAAGCACAATCTGAGCGGAGCTACCTCAATGTCGACTGACCACAGCAGCGCCATTCTGGAGGAGCAGCGCCATTCTTTGGCATTCTGTCCGTTCGCTTCACATAGACAATTCAAATGCAACTCAGTCAACTGTCACCAACCGTCTCTGAAGGTAAAGTCCTACTTTTATTTAAAAATTATCGTTATAGTGCTCTAAATTACTGTTCTTTTTTTAATCATTGAATTGCTGAGTATTTCTAACATTAAAACAAATGAAAATTTTATTTTATCTTTTTTTGCTTTTGAGGATACATTATAATAAGACCAGTACAAAGCTTACAGCCTATATCAAAACTTATTTTAAGAAATAATATAAAATTAGCTTTTTGCATTGTTAACAAAAACGGTCTTTTGTTTTGTATTTTCACTGCTTATAATTAATGTCAGTGTACTTTTTTGTTATCTCAGAAATAATTTTGATCAGTACCGGACAAGACCGTGAGAGCGCACTCACCGCGCTGGCTGGTTGACGTTAAGGTAACACTAATCAGGTTTCCATCCAAGGATTTTTTTGCCAAAAAGTTAGTGCTTTAAAATATTTACGATATAGCTAATGTAAATGCCAATTATCGATTAAATTTCCCATGTGTCGACACAATCTTTTTCCGTTTAACTTTAGCTCATAAATTCCAGAGGGGTATTGCACAAAAGCAAGATAAGGGATTAAGCTGGGATTTTCCAGTTATCCTGTCTGAATTTAGCCGACTCGGTTGCATGAAGGGAGGCTAAATTAATCTACATTAAGTTACTATGGAGATTTACACTTTGCAGCTAGCCTGGTCCGGAGCAGGCTAACAACCAGGCTAAGATTAATCCTAGTGATTTATCGGCTAGTTCCTCCCTAAATCCTACTAGATATTAATGTGTTTTAGTCACTTCATGGTCCTGCATTAAAATACTAGATATACTGTCATTCATCTAAGTATGCGTACTGTTATTTTAGTTATTATTGAAAACTGCTGTTCATTTCACTTGTCAGAGGTTTGATGAATATATATATTATTCGAGATTTAAAGCATTTATTGTCATACACCCAGTGAGGAAAGCAGATTTTCCTGAGCAATTATTACTTTGCTGTCCACAATGAATGCCAACACAGTGCAAAAGAACTATACTATACAATATGAGAAATAGAATATAGACTATGTATATCTATATATGCAAGTATAGAGTAGAAATGTACTGTTGAATGCGAAAAAATATCAATATATTATATTTTATTGCAGTTGATGAGATAAGAAATGGCTCATGAAGTTGCAAATGTGGTTTCAATTAAGTCCGTAACGAGGTCAATATGTAGTATATATAGACTAAAGATTTGTGTGTTTCCTATTCACAATGGCTTGCTCTTTGTTGGATGATGTAGTTGATGAGGAAGTTTTAATACTCAGACGAGCATTCAGGCATGAAAGAGTCTTCCGAGATAGAGCAGACCCATTGGCCTTTTCAGACGAATATCTGACTGAGAGGTACAGATTCTCAGGTGATGGCATCAGATATTTGTGTAGGCTGCTGGGTCCAAACATACAGCACAGGACAGCACGGAGCCATGCTCTCACTGTCCCACAGATGGTCTGCGTAGCACTGCGATTCTTTGCAAGTGGCATGTTTCTGTATTCTGTCAGTGATGCAGAAAACCTCAATAAAGCCACTATTTGCCGCACAATAAGAAATGTAAGTCTGGCATTGAAATCTCTTGTGCACATATTTATCACCTTCCCTGGTCACAGAAGATTCATCCACATCAAGGAGGAGTTCTACAAGATTGCAGGTAACACGAATAATAACAGATTACTACAAAATGTTACATTAGCACATTATTTTGTGTTACAGCTTTTCCTAATGTAATTGGTACAGTGGATTGCACCCATATTCGTATCCAACGCCCCTCAGGGGCACATGAGGGAGATTATGTTAACAGGAAATCCTTCCACAGTGTCAATGTTCAGGTAAGAATGAGTTATGGTTACTGTCAGCTACATAATTATTCTGTGCATTAAATGACCTTAATAGGCTATATATTTTTACAGATGATCTGTGATGCTGACTGCCTTATCACAAATTTAGAAGCAAAGTGGCCTGGCTCAGTCCATGACTCCAGAATCTTTCGGGCCAGTAGAATTCACCAGAGACTCTCTCTAGGTAAGCCATCCCATTTTTTTAAGCACCTTGAACATCAAGAGTACAGTACTTGTAAGAATTATGTTTTGTATTCGCAGGTGAGTTCTCTGGTGTGCTGCTGGGGGACAAAGGCTATGCCTGTGAGACATTTGTGATGACTCCCCTTACAGACCCCCAAACCCCAGCACAGCAAGCTTACAACCATGCCCATGCCAAAACCAGGGCTCGAATTGAAATGACCTTCGGCCTCCTGAAATCACGATTTCAGTGCCTGCACCACCTGAGGGTCTCCCCAGACAGAGCATGTGACGTGACTGTTGCCTGCACAGTGCTGCACAATATTGCCAGCCTAAGAAAAGAAAGGGCTCCCAGAGTTGCTTTGGATGTTGATTGGGACAATGCTGCCATATTCCCAGATAACAGAAATGGTAGACTTGTTAGAGAACAATACATTGCAAATTATTTCAGTTAATTTAGTTTTGATTTAGCCCATCCCTTAATAAAGGATAATGTAGGCTATATAGCTTTTTCATGTGTACATGCATTTTATTTGGCATCGGTAGCACACACTGTGGTTATCTTCCCAAATTCTAGTTCCACTTCACTGGATCAATAACTATAAAGTGTACTTGACATTCATAAAAAAAGTTACAAGACCACAATGGTTTTGGAATATTTTTATTTTATTATTTTGCTGTTATCACTTGTCAGCTTGGAGCTTTGGAGAGAAAAAATTATGATGATTAATACATTGTGTTACAGTCATGGTTACAGTATGAACTGAAGTCACTTACTTCTCTTTCTAGTTTCTGGATTTCCAGTTCTAGTTTCCTCAGTGTCTTGCGTTTAATTTGCATCTCAAGGTCCATGTCCTGCAGCTTTCTTTTGTTCACATCAATCTTGACTTCTGTCAGCTCGATCTGTCTCTTAAGATGTGTTGTGTAGAGATATCTGACAGTTTGTGAATTCTGTGAACACCTTTTAGTTAGCATAGCAGATTTTTTGCATAATGTAAATTTACTTTAGGCAATACTCACTATGTTACCAGGCTGCTTATCAGGCTGCCCAATGTCAGGATCCTGTAACAAATGATATTTTCTATTAGTACCACTTCCCTGACTTCTTATCTATTATGAACTTAAAAAAATGTGTCTATTTCCACAAAATTGATATGATACCTCGAGCCTTCTGGAGTCCAGCGACACGGTCTCATCATCAGCAGAAGTGCACTCCACTGCTGTAGATGTGGCTTCCCTCTGCCATATTCAATACTTGTATTGCTATGTTTGACAGGACATGCAAAGCCTATGATTTAATAAAGAGTACTCACTGGCGAATCATAGTCTGGTGGTTCCAAAAGTGTAAGGGTATTGCCAGCCACTGCAAGGTAAGGCAAAGTCACACAGTCCACATAACAAAATATATATGGATTTCAATATTTTCCATGTGCAGTAGTATGGCAATAATGTACCTTGTATGAAGAGGCCAGTATCCCTTGCTGGGCCAGAGTCAGTGGCTGTCCCTCCCTGGATCCCTTCAATCACTGGCTTCCCTTTATTTAAGTCCAGGGCCAGCTCCTCTGCTGTGGTGAAGTCTTGGGTTGGAGGGCCACCCCCCGTACCAGATATATGACTTTTTTTTATTGCTAAAATCAGCACAGACAATAAAATGTCAGCAAACATGTCACCTATGTTCTCCGCAAACAAGTCACTTACCAGCCGGCAAAATATTCTTGTATTTAATCTTGACTTGCTGCCAAGTCCTTTTTTGGCCAGACATGTTTGTTCTTTAAGAGGAATAGATAGATACAAATGATAAACTAGATTAGATGGATAAAAATAGAACAAATTATCTGATTATAGATTACATCAAATCAATTAGAAACAAAACCTACATACAAATAGATAAGAGTAAAAAGATTAAACAGATTATAGACATAAAATAAACTAAATAGATCAAATAGATGCACATAGTGGGTAGGTGTTTGCAATTATTCTTCATGTTAAATGCATGTCCACTGGTCACATTTAAGGCAAAGTATACAATTATTTTTGAAAATGACAAGTAACTCCTTGAATTGTAATTATGAGGGTTTCAGTGGAGCACTGGTTATTTGGACTACTTACGCATTCAATCGGTCCGCTATTGTTTGCCAGGCATTCTCTCTTTGCTTTATTACAGCAGCTGTATTGCCTTTTTTACATATTATATGTTTCACTTCTTCATACGTTTCCATAAGAAGCTGTTGCTCATTAGGCAAAAAGTATGGCGCACGGGTTTTGTCCATTTTTGCATCGGTGATTCTGCGATCGATTTCGTGATCTTTTTAAGAATGCCGTGAACGTGCATTTATCCAAACTATATACACCTGGCTTGACATATCTGCGCGTTCTCATCCTGGCTCAGCAAACGTGCAACGGATTAAGCCAGGATGCACTGATTAAACTAGGTCAAGCCGCGACTGTTCTGTTATCCTGGCTTTCTTAATTCTACTTTTGTGCAATACCCCCCAGATCGGTACTTCAAATGTAGCAAAAATTTGTTTGTAAACACTTTTTGTTGAGAAAAGGGGCTTTAATGCAAATAAATGTGGTGTCACATGACAAAATTAGCCTATAGGCAGTGTCCATGTTTATGGTGTTAGTGCTCACGTTAAAGCACCGTTTCCCTGTTGTTCAAAAGCACATTAAATCATATTCATATTATTAAATTGCATCTAAAATTATTTTATATATGGTAAGAAAAAGACGAATTACCTCTCAAACATACTTATCTTAATTTAGGCTAGCCTACGTTTGCATTATTTTTTTACAGTGCACTGTTCAGTTTAAATAGCCTGTAGTACATGCCTTTCAGCGTGACCACCATACCGCCGTGATATTATGCCAAGCACAATTTGTTTTAAATAGATATTGGAACCTGAAATACAAAAGTTTAAATGTATTAGTTTTGGCTTGTTAGCTTATATTTATATTCTTGTTTTGTTCTGAGTTCTTTCTACTGTTAAATTTAAATGATTTGTTGTTGTGATGGCTAAGGCCACACTTAATACATATTTTGTTAATTGTTCTATTTTCATTTGTCTGCTTGTTTATAAATTTGTATATTTAGTTTAGTTTTTTTTATATTATTTACCCAAAATATTTTGTGTTAGAGGTGCATGTTGGCTCTTTATGTGAGTATTAAAGATCCAAGAGCGGCACAGTTCATCACTAGAGTGCACGCTAGTGATTGAATAAAACCACAACTAGACAGAAATGGGTTTAAACTTTTTTTATTTAATGATTTGAAGTGCGTACCTTACCGTTGGTTCCGCCGGGTTCCATGACTGCAGCATGGAACAAAGGCCTGTCATTAAAAGAGCATGGCATTTCCTGATGTCCTTTATATCCTTTGCTAGGAATTATGGGAAATGTAGTTGGGGACCATCTGGGTTTGGTTTGCTTGTTTTTGGACGTTATGTACAAAGTCTATTTTTGTGTTTTAGTTTAATTTCGTTATTGTTTTGTTGAATGTAATTTAATAAAAATTTCATAATTTCATAACTTATAAAGTTTATTTGTACATATATATATTTTTTTTCTCTTTGAGGTATGATGTATCGGAATTAAGATCTTATGAGACCCCTGTAATTATAAAATGGTTTGGTCTGACTGGTTTAAATGGTTTCATTTTTTGATGGCTGAGTTAGTTCTGGTGAGGGATCCCTGGAGAAACATCTGAGGTCCAGAACTCATTAATGTGCTGATATTTCATTTATTAGTTTTTTTGTGTGTGTGCTTTCCCATTTTTTTTCTGCACATTTGTGATCAGTACATGTGGCAGAGAATAAAACGGAAATTTTTAAACCTCTATGAATGTCTCTTGAAAATTACTGGAAGAACCCTGACAGTTGTGGAGTGAGGGGAGATAAAATAGCATGTTTCATGAATATGTTTGGCGGAATATATTTTATTATGACAGTGAACAGGCTGCATTGTCGAGTCAGTAGGCTATGCTTAACTGCGCGTGTGAGGCGCCAGCACGATCACTTGATTTTTTCCCCTTATAAAAGTGGAAACAACTTACAATAGCCTACTCCTTCATTTGTGGTCATTTGAATAAGACAATATTTAAAACTGTTCAAAATATTTATTTTATTTGTGTACATTCACAATAAAAAACAAAACGTACTTTTGTGAAGGAAACATACAGGATGCAAGAGCACATCACAAA
This sequence comes from Gymnocypris eckloni scoliostomus, assembly GCA_027564155.1. Taxonomy (NCBI): domain Eukaryota; kingdom Metazoa; phylum Chordata; class Actinopteri; order Cypriniformes; family Cyprinidae; genus Gymnocypris; species Gymnocypris eckloni. The sequence continues at coordinate 28,555,899 of CM050431.1, forward strand.
ATTGAATCAAAATTCTTCATATAGGCTGTTAATCGATGCACAGTTTTTTTGTCTTTCTTTTTGTTAATTCATTAATTATTTATAAAAATATATTTTGCATATGGGCCTTGAAACGGAGGGGTTCGTTGGTGTATTGGTTTTGGGGGTGTAAAACACAGTAGGCAGTCTGTCAGAACTGAGTGAGATGGTTTTTTAATTGAAGAGAGGGACTCAACAGAGTTGGATGATATTGGATTTACTGAAGACTTTGGGTATACATGTGTGGTTTTTCACATGTGAGCACACTGTAACCCAGTATAAACTTGAAGTCAACATCTTACAGTAACCCTAAACTAAATAGAACAAAGCTGCCGAACTTTCCGTCTTCTCTGTCCATCTGCCATTTAGCTCCGCCTCCTCTCGTCACATCGCTGCCACGCTGTAACTCTCTGATTGGTCAAAATCGTCAGGAACACAGACACAACCGGGCCTTTTGTACAGGCCTATTTCTTTTATATGTTTTTCTCCGTTCGCAGAAGCGCTGCAGGTGAGTGAAGTGCATGTGAATCCTCACATTCATGTTGTTTATGCTGCTTTTTGCGTGCATAAAATAAATCCCTGCAAAACAAATTTAGGTATTTTGAATGGGCCACAGCCACCTATCAATTTAAATTTAATTTAATCTTGTCAGTTAACGGTTAATATGGCTTAACGACCGTCAGTTAGGATAAATAAAATAACCAAAATGCACATTCCTATTTCCTATAAACGTTAATAAAAAAAAAACAATAATAATATAACTGCACCTGTTTATGATTATTGCTTGGGTATTAACAGTAGCCTGTCTATCTAATAGTCTATAACAATGTACAAAAAAACAAAAACTCATGACTTATGACAGCCTCAGTACTTCTGAAAGGGCCAAGAGCACACATGAAGTCAGGCAAACACCTGAATTATTAGACCTGCTTTAAACAGGGGTGTGCCCCTTTAAGCAGATCGAATTCAAGGCTGTAAGGTCCAAGTTATAGAAACTGGCGAAGGTAGACGGCGAGGACCAGCCGGCTGCCGCACAAATGTCTGCTATGGACACACCGCTAGACCACGCCCAAGCCGAGGCCGATTGGAATAGGCTGTATCTCCTATGGGGTATTGCAGGCCCAGGGAAGAGTATGCTAGCGCAATAGCATCAACTAACCATCGAGAAATTCTCTGCTTTGTGACCGGAGACCTTTTGGTGCGGCCACCAAACCATAGAAAAAGATGTTCTCTGACTGCCTAACCGGGGAAGAACGCTCAATGTAAATTCTTAGTCCCCTAACAGGGCAGAGAAGGTTAAGCTCTTGGTCCTCCCGTGAAGGAGGAAGCACAGAGAGAGTAATAACCCGTGCTCTTAACTGGGTGTGGAGCATTTTAGGGATGTATTCAGGCCTATTCTTTAAGTCAACCTTGGAGTCGTTAGGCCCAAACTCAAGACAGGCAGGGCTTATCGAAGGGGCCTACAGGTCACTCACTCGTTTAACCAATGCTAAGCCAGTAGCAGGGCGGTTTTCATCGACAGGGTTTCTTAAGTTCGTAGACTGTAGTGGCTCAAATGGGGAACCCTTGAGGGCTCTCAGGACCATACAGATCCCACACAGGAAACTTGGGAGGCCAAGGCGGATTGAGCCTCCTGGATACCCTCAGAAAACGAACAACTAAGTTGTTCCGGCCCACTGACTGTCGGGTTATAGGAGCATGGAAAGCTGCTATAGCTGCCACATAAACCTTGAGCATTGAAGGGGAATGGCCCTTGCCCAGCAACTCTTGTAGGAAGGACAATATCACCGATATGTCACAGGAAGTTGAGTCTTCACTGCAGGTCATGCAACAGGCAGAGAAGACTGACCATTTAAGGGTATAGATGCATCTCGTGGACGAAGCTCTAGCCTATGATATAGTATTTACGACACTCTCGGGAAGATCTGCTGATTCCCGTTGAGAGCCCAGAAGTGCAGAGGCCACAGCTCGGCTGGGGGTGCCAAATCGTCCTGTTCGCCTGAGAAAGTAGGTCCTGCCTCAGGGGAATGGGCCACGGGGCTGCTCCCAGAACCAAACTGTTTCCTCAAGAGCGGTACCCTGTGTCTGAGTTCCCTGATTCGCCTGATTACCTGAGGATTAGAACGATCGGGGGGAAAGCATACAGGAGGAGGTTGGGCCAACGCATCCTCGCTTTTCAAAAAATAAACTGGGCAATGAAAGATGTCTTCTGAAGCGAAGAGGTCGACCTCTGCCCTGCCGAAGATCTCCCAGATTCTTTGAACTATTTATGGGTGGAGCATCCACTCTTCTGAGGGGACACTGCTCCGAGATAGCATGTCTGCTCCTTGGTTCAACCTGCTTGGCACATGTGCTGCTCTCAGCAAACGCAAGCTGAGCTGAGCTATTTCCAAGAGGCGCTCTACCAAAATGAAGAGCCGCTTCAAGGAGAGACCGCCCTGGTGATTTATATAGGACACCACCGTCATGCTGTGTGAGCGGACTAAGACGTGGTTTCCCCTTAGGTCCGGCTGTAAGGTGAAGGCCCAAACATACTGCCAGCATTTCCAGGCAGTTGGTGTGAAGCCGATTTGCCATCACACAGCGTTCCCCAACCTGTGTTGCAAGCGTCTGTCGAGACCACCTTCCTTCTCTAGATTATTCCCAGGCGAACGCCCTGTTCCATCCACTGAGGATCTTTCGAAGGGGCCAGAGCTGCTACGCAGGCCTGGTCCACCTTATCGCGGAGGCGCCAGGCGTGGGACCGAACTCATGGTTTCAGCCAGTACTGAAGGGGTGCATACGAAGCAGGCCCAACTGAAGTACTGGAGACACGGAGGCCATAAGGACACCTTGAGAGGGCGAAGGACTCCAACTTTGAATGAGGCCGTGAGCTGCTTAATGGCCAGTGCAAGTATGCAGCGTGCTGCTAACACTCCCACCACCTCTACTCCGTGTGTTTCTCTGCACAGGCCCCGTGCACCCGGGACGCGATCGTCACAGATGGCCTTCACTCCGGCGCCTGGAAACCACGGACCCTGGGTGCAGCAGCGGAAGACGCGATCCAGGCCCCGGCGACGACTTCTTCCCTCCGGTCTTGACATCTCATCCCGGAACCGCCGCCTCTCTGCGAGACTGATCGTGACGCTGTGGTCATCGGAGACTCAATCGTCCGGCATGTCCGTGCTACGTTAGCTGAAGGTAAAGTGCACTCATTGTCTCCCTGGTGCTCGTGTTCTTGATGTTTCTGTGCAGATACCCGATCCTGAAGGATGACGAGGCGTTGCAGCTGTTGTGATTCACGCGGGGGCTAACGACACCAAGCTGCAGCAGGCGGAGACACTGAAGAGGGACTTCAGGAGCCTGATCGAGGCGGTACGCAGCACATCGCCCGGCGGCGACGATCATCATGTCAGGACCTCTTCCCACGTATCGACGAGGACACGAAAAGTTCAGTAGACTCTTTGCTTTAAATTAATGGTTGTTTTCATGGTGTACAGAGCAGAAAATTCTCTTTGTTAATAATTGGAATCTTTTCTGGGAGCGTCCTTATTTTGTGCTGATGGCCTGCATCCCAGCAGAGTCGGTGCGGAACTCCTGTCGGACAACATCACCAGGACGCTACGCTCCATCTGACTAGTAAGCCAATTCTCCAATAACAGCTATGATGACTTTTGTTCTACCCACTTAAATGATAAAGGTACTTGCAGTGTCCAATCTATACAGACTGTGTCTGTTCCCCGAATAGTGAGTTCAAAATATAAATTTAATGCAGGATCTAGAACAAATCTGATCGTGATTAAACCAGAAAAATGCAAAATAAATGAACAAAAACTATTTTTAAAACTTGGGCTCCTAAATATCCGATCACTCACACCGAAAGCCGTTATTGTAAATGAAATAATCACAGATAATAGTTTTGATGTACTCTGTCTGACTGAAACCTGGCTTAAAACAAATGATTATTTTGGTCTAAATGAATCTACTCCACCAAGCTACTGTTATAAGCACGAGCCTCGTGAAACTGGTCGTGGCGGCGGTGTCGCAACAATATATAGTGATATTCTCAATGTTACTCAGAAAACAGGATACAGGTTTGACTCATTCGAAATACTTATGCTCAATGTTAAACTGTCAGATAAGCAAAATAAATCTGTCCTATCTCTTGCTCTGGCTACTGTGTATAGACCGCCAGGGCCATATACAGATTTTCTAAAAGAATTTGCAGATTTCCTCTCAGACCTATTGGTTACTGTTGATAAAGCACTAATTGTTGGAGATTTTAACATTCACGTTGATAATACAAATGATCAAGGTTCAAGGTTCAAGGTTCAAGGTTTCTTTATTTGTCACATGATAAATTATACAGGGTATAATCAAAAGTGAAATGTAGGTCAAATCAGGTCCGCTCAGTGGACAGTGCAAAGAATAAAAAAAATTAAAAATAAAATCAAAATTAAATTATATAAAAGTAACACCACACAAGAGTATATATATATATATATATATATAGGTAAAAAAGAAATAAGAAGTAAAATGTGCAATAGAATAAAGAAAAGTGCAAAACAGTAAAACAGTAAGATGTGCAAAACAAATTGGATGTGCAAAAACATTATATGGGACTTAATAAATATTAGTATAAACAGGAGGGATGAGAGGGATGTGCAACGGGTTGTAATGGGTATGCACACATAGCGGCAATATGGATGATGAGAATATGAATGTTTTTGTTATTTTTTTTTTTTTTTTACAGATAATAATGAGTCTTGTGAAAGTTTATGGAACTGAGTTTGTGTTAAGGAGCCTGATGGCCTGAGGGAATAAGCTCTTCCTCAGTCTCTCTGTCTTTGCCATCAAGCTCCTGTAGCGCCTGCCAGATGGCAGTAAACGGAAAAGATGGTTACCGGGGTGGTTTGAGTCTTTGGTGATTTTAGCAGCACTGCTTCTGCAGCGTTTGAGGTAGATGCCCTGCAGAGAGGGGAGTGTAGATCCTGAGATGCGCTCAGCTAAGCGCACGACTCTCTGCAGAGCTTTGCAGTCCTGGTTTGTGGCATTATTATACCACACTGAGATGCACTGAGTCAGGACACTTTCTATGGCCCCTGAATAGAAAGTTTTCAGGATAGCTGGAGAGACCCTGAATTTCCTCAGCTGTCGCAGATGGTACAGTCTTTGCCTGGCTTTCTTAACCTGTGTTTGAATGTGTGTAGTCCATGTCAGGTCCTCGGAGATGTTTACACCGAGGTACTTGAAGCTCCTCACCCTCTCCACAGAGGTCCCACTGATCATAAGAGGAGTGTAGGGCTGCTGCTGTCTCTTCCTGAAGTCGACGATCAGCTCTTTGGTTTTGCTCACGTTCAGAGAGAGACAGTTGTCCTGGCACCATGATGTAAGTCTCTCCACCTCATCCAAGTATGCGGTCTCGTCATCGTTGTTAATGAGGCCCAGGACCACAGTATCATCAGCAAATTTAATGATAGATGTGGAGCTGTGAGAGGACACGCAGTCGTGTGTGTAGAGAGAGTATAGCAGGGGGCTCAGGACACAGCCCTGTGGGGCTCCTATGTTCAGGGTGATTGAGTTGGAGGTGAACTGGCCGACTTTCACCACTTGTGGTCTGGCGGTGAGGAAATCTTGAATCCAGTCACAAAGTGAAGTGTTAAGGCCGAGGTCTGAGAGTTTGACAGCTAGCTTGGTGGGGACTATAGTGTTGAAAGCTGAGCTATAGTCGATGAATAGCAGCCTGACATAGTTGCCATTTTGCTGTCGATGTGAGTGAGGGAGGAGTGCAGTACCTGGGAGATGGCATCATCAGTAGACCTATTTGGCCGATAGGCAAACTGAAGAGGGTCCAAAGTAGCAGGGATGGAGGAGCAAATGTGTTTCTTTAAAAGTCTCTCAAAACCTTCATGACTGTCGATGTAAGGGCAACTGGACGATAGTCATTCAGGCAAGAGGGTTTACTGTTCTTGGGCACAGGGATAATGACAGATTTTTTAAAGGGGTGGGGACCACAGAGGTAGCGAGGACTCATTAAATATGGATGTAAACAAACCAGCAAGCTGATCAGCACAGGACCTCAGAACGCGGCCAGTAATCCCATCGGGTCCTGCTGCTTTTCTGACGTTCACTCTCCTTAGTTCCCTCCGAACATCATCCTCTGAAAGGGTGATAGCATAATCATTGCTGCTCTGTCTGCTGCTTCTTGACGCGCTGCTCGGCAGAATCGCGCCGCCATTGCATTCAAAGCGGCCGTAGAAGTTGTTTAGCTCTACGGCTAGCAACGGGTCTGCTCTCACCTCCACAGAGTTGTTGTTTCCAGAGGAACAGATGGTCTTTAGTCCCTGCCACATGCGTCGAGAGTCATTGAGCTGGAAATGTGACTCAATTCTCTCACTGTATCGGCGTTTAGCGGCTCGACTGCACGACGGAGAGCATAACAAGATGACTTGTACTCACTCATGTTCCCTGACAGAATACCGGCATTGTATGCGGCAGTTCGATGGTTAACTGCGTCACGAATTGTTCTGTCCACCCACGGCTTCTGATTTGAGAAAGTCTTTATTGTTATTGTTTCGGTTGCCTGTTCGGTTAGTGTGTTTACGAAGCTTAATGCTACCTCCGTGAATTCGCTGACGTCAGATGAACTCGCCCGGAACATGTCCCAGTCGACGTCATCAAGAGACGCCTGTAGCGTAGCTTCAGAGTGGGGGGACCAGCGCGTCACTTCCCTCTCCACCGGGGGTTCTTGAAGGATCCGTTGTTTATAATCCGGTGTGAGGAAGATGGCCGCGTGGTCTGATTTTCCAAACGCCGGCAGTGAGTGGGCTTTGTAGGCATTTTTGAATTGGGTGTAGCAGTGATCGAGTGTATTCAGTCCTCTGGTTGGACAGGATATGTGCTGATGAAAGTTAGGGATGACCTTTTTGAGGTTAGCTTTGTTAAAGTCTCCAGCGATGATGCATGCAGCGTCAGGATGTATGTTGATATATCCGCTGAGTTCATCGTGTAGTTTAGACAAAGCCAAGCTGCTATCTGCCTTTGGTGGTATATAAACGGCAGTGACGATTGATGAGAATTCCCGGGGCAGATAAAATGGGCGGCAGATAATGGAGAGATGTTCCAGATGAGGCGAGCAGGAGCGCGACAGAATGGAGATGTTTCTGGGGTCACACCATTTCTTGTTAATGAAGAAACACACTCCACCACCTTTAGTTTTCCCGGCCTCGGCTGTTCTGTCCATCCGTAAAACAGAGAAGTTGTCAGACGGCGTTACAGCGTTGTCCGGGACCGAGGGAGTGAGCCATGTTTCGGTCAAACAAATGATGTTACAGTCTCTGATGTCCCGTTGGAAACTAATCCTGGCTCTGAGATCGTCCATCTTATTATCCAAGGATTGGACATTGGCGAGCAAAATGCTCGGTAAAGGGGGACTGTGAGCCCTGTTTCTCAGTCTGTAGCGGATTCCAGCACGTTTCCCGCGGTGTTTCCTTCGCCTCCTGGTATTATTGAGGCGGCCTTTGTCAGCTTCGGTGCTCCGAAGAATCTCCAATGGCCACGCTGGATCAGTGTATAAAGTGTCCTGGATCAGGTTAGTGTAACGCTGTCCAATGTCCAAAAGTGTTCTCTTGTCGTACATAATCATTGCAGAAGTTACACGTATAAAAAGAGAGGTAAAAATAGAAAATAAAAACACAATTTTGAGCGGAGCTAATTCACAGGCGACTGAACTCAGCAGCGCCACCGGAAATGATGCGTTAGGACTTGCGTTTACTGACCTAATAAACTCTTTTGGTGTCAAGCAAAATGTCACCGGGCCCACGCATCGTTTTAATCATACGCTTGATTTAATAATATCGCATGGAATTGATCTAACTGATATAGATATCATACCTCAAAGTGATGATGTTACTGACCATTTCCTTGTATCATGCATGCTGCATATTACTGATATTAACTATATGACTCTGCGTTATCGCCCAGGCAGAATTATTATTCCAGCCACTAAAGACAGATTCACAAATAACCTGCCTGATTTATCTCAACTGCTCTGTGTACCCATAAATACAGATGAACTAGACACAATTACTAGCAACATGGGAACTATCTTCTCCAATACGTTAGAAACTGTTGCACCCATCAAATTAAAAAAGGTTAGAGAAAAACGTGCTGCGCCATGGTACAACAGTTATACCCATTCTCTCAAGAAAGAAACTCGTATTCTTGAGCGCAAATGGAGAAAAACTAACTTGGAAGTCTTTAGAATTGCGTGGAAAAACATTATGTCCAGCTATAGACAGGCACTAAAAGCTGCCAGGACCGAGCATATCCGCAAACTCATAGATAATCACCAAAACAATCCAAGGTTTCTATTTAGCACAGTGGCTAGATTAACAAATAAACAGATGTCACCCGATCTAAATATTCCCTCACAGTTTAATAGTAATGACTTTATGAATTTCTTTACTGATAAAATAGATAATATCAGAAATACAATAACAAACGTAGATTCTACAGCATCTAGTACTCCAGCTTCATTCATCACACCCAAAGAAAAACTGCAGTGCTTTACAACTATAGGACAGGATGAGCTAAATAAACTTATCACTGCATCTAAACCAACAACATGTTTATTAGATCCTGTACCAACTAAACTATTGAAAGAGTTGTTACCTGTTGCAGAAGAACCGCTTCTCAATATTATTAACTCCTCGTTATCTTTAGGTCACGTCCCAAAACCATTTAAGCTGGCAGTTATTAAGCCTCTTATTAAGAAACCAAAATTAGATCCTTGTGAACTGGCAAATTACAGGCCCATTTCAAATCTTCCGTTTATGTCGAAAATATTAGAAAAATTAGTGTCTGCTCAACTGTGCTCCTTTTTGCAAAAAAATGATATCTATGAAGAATTTCAGTCAGGTTTCAGGCCCCGCCATGGCACAGAAACTGCACTTGTTAAAATTACAAATGACTTGCTTCTTGCGTCAGACAAAGGCTGCATCTCGTTGCTAGTTTTACTTGATCTTAGTGCTGCGTTCGACACTATAGATCATGACATACTGATAGATCGATTACAAAACTATACAGGTATTCAAGGGCAGGCTTTAAGATGGTTTAGATCCTACCTGTCCGATCGCTACCACTTTGTTTATTTAAATGGGGAGTCATCTCAATTATCACCAGTAAAGTATGGAGTACCACAAGGATCTGTCCTAGGTCCTCTATTATTTTCATTATATATGTTGCCCCTTGGTAATATTATTAGAAAATACGGGATTAGTTTCCATTATTATGCTGATGACACTCAACTATATATCTCAACAAAACCAGATGAAACTTCTAAACTATCTAAGCTAACAGAGTGTGTTAAAATATAAAAGATTGGATGACCAGTAATGTTCTCCTATTAAATTCAGATAAGACCGAGATATTACTTATTGGACCTAAAAAACAGTACACAGAATCTCTTGGATTACAATTTGCAACTAGACGGATGTACTGTTACTTCCTCTACAGTTACAAATCTGGGTGTTATATTAGACAGCAACCTATCTTTTGAAAATCATATTTCCAATGTTACAAAAACATCATTCTTCCATCTTAGAAACATTTCCAAGCTACGGAACATGTTAAGTGTTTCTGATGCAGAAAAGTTAGTTCATGCATTCATGACCTCTAGACTGGACTATTGTAATGCACTGCTAGGTGGTTGTCCTGCATCTTCAATAAACAAGCTACAGATAGTACAAAATGCTGCGGCTAGAGTCCTTACCAGGTCAAGAAAATATGACCATATTACTCCAATTTTACAGTCTCTGCACTGGCTACCTATTAAGTTTCGTATCAGTTACAAAATATTATTACTTGCCTATAAGGCCCTAAATGATTTAGCTCCTGCGTACCTAACTAATCTTCTATCACGCTACAATCCAACCCACTCCCTAAGGTCGCAAAACTCTGGACTCTTGGTAGTACCTAGGATAGCAAAGTCCACTAAAGGAGGTAGAACTTTTTCATATCTGGCTCCTAAACTCTGGAATAGCCTTCCTGATAACGTTCGGGGTTCAGACTCACTCTCTGTTTAAATCTAGATTAAAGACGCATCTCTTTAGCCATTCATATAATGCATCTCATAATCTTGTACTGCCAGTCTATCTGAACAAATGCACATTATTATGCTTTAGCTTGGGTTATACTGATAATTTCATCCAGGGTTATTCCTGGATGGAACAACTGCTACGCTAATTGTCTTACTGTTTCTATGTTTCTGCCACGGGATTAACATCCCGTGGTAGCTAGGAATTACACAAGCTTCAGTCTGGATCCAACCCTTAAACGATTGAGATGACCGAACACCTGAGAAGAGACGATGACAACCCCTCCGAGAACCTCAGAGGAAGCCAACCATCAGCGATTATACTGACTTAACCAAAGTCTGCCATAAATGGAGGATCAGCACCTGGAGACAACCTCTACAGCCCCTACAGCCCTGAACGTCAGTGGAGTCTAGGACACATAGATGAGCCCCAGAGACAGATCTCCAGTGAGGACCTCGTCACCTAGACATCCATCGGGGAAAGACCCCTGGAACCAGTGGACCACTTACACTCTGACTTTGCTACAGTTGGAACAAACTACTGATTCGTCTGGCCGGAGGGGAACTGGCCCCCCGACTAAGCCTGGTTTCTCCCAAGGTTTTTTCTCCATTCTGTCACCGATGGAGTTTTCGTTCCTTGCCGCTGTCGCCTCTGGCTTGCTTAGTTGGGGACACTTCATTTCCAGCACAATCATCGACTTGATTGCGCAGATATTATTTAAACTGAACTAAGCTGGACAATGCCATTACTAAATTCAATAATGAAATGCATTCAGCTGATAATTGAGTGTTAAATCCTGTCATTTTACATTATTGACACAATTTGCCTATTTTTATATTGTGCAGTGCTGTGTTACAATTTGTATTGTTAAAAGCGCTATATAAATAAAGGTGACTTGACTTGACTGTGCAGTTACACTGCATTATTGAAAATGCTTCAGTCATAGGAGGAAAAGGAGTTTTCCCCATATGCGTCTAACGACGCAGTACGAGTGAAGTATTGACATGGAAGAGCACTCGTGTGATCACTTGTCATATTATAGAACGCTTATCATATTATATACAGCCGTGTTCAGAATTATTTGCACCCTTGGTAAATATGATCAAAGAAGGTTCTGAAAATAAGCCTATATTATTAATCCTTTTAAACTTTTATTTTTTTAAATCATGAAAATCTAACATTTCATTGAACTAAAACAATTGAAAATGGGGAAAATCTCATGAAATAAATATTTTCTCAAATACACATTGGACACAATTATTGGCACCTATAAATTATTATTAATAAAATCTGAAGTATATTCCCATTCATATTTACAATTTTGAGCACTCCAGGGGGATTATGAACATGAAATTATCCAGCCCTGTTTCAAAGAAATATAAATAGGAGGGACAACAAAGTCCAAATTCCCTTAATTATCCATCACAATGAGAAAAAACAAATAATATATTTCTGATGTGCAGCAAAAGATAATTGAGCTTCACAAATGAGTTAAGTGGCTTTAAGAAAAGAGCTAGCGCACTGTAAATTCCCACTCCCACCATCAGGGCAATAATTAAGAATTTCCAATCAACAGAAAATTTTATGAATCTGCCTGGAAGAGGACATGTGTCTATATCGTCCTAATGCAAGGTGAGGTCCTAATGCACTCTTCAAGGACCACAGCTGGAGAATTGTAGAGAAAGGTTGAGTTTCCGGGGTCAGAAAACCTTAAAAAAAATTGTTCAACAGCCCCTACATCACCACACCATTGTTCGGGAGGGTGTCAAGAAAAATTATTCTCACTCATCCAAAAACAATCTCCAGCATATTCAGTAGTCAGACACGACTGGATCTTCAAATGGGACTGGCTTCTATGGTCAGATGAAACTAAAAAATTAGCTTTTTAGCAGCAAACACTCAAAATTGGTTTGGTGAACACAGGGATAAAAAGTACCCTATGTGTACAATGTGATATACTGCTGAATTTTTTTATAATTTTTCGGCATATATTTCTGCTGGAGGTCCATGACATCTTGTTTAGATACATGGCATAATGGATTCTATCAAATACCAACAGATAAACAAAAATCAACAAGTGACTGACTCTGTTAGAAAACTTATAATGGGCCATGTTTGGATCTTCCAACCGGACAATAATCCAAACACAAACCTCAAGAATGGGTCATTGGGCACAAATCCAAGCTTCTGCTACGGCATTCCAGTCATCTACCTGAACGCTGTAGAAAATTAGTGGGGCGAACTGAAGAGAAGAAGCACCGTCATGGAGCTGTAAATCTGAAGGATGTGGAGAGATTCTGGATGAATGAATGGTCTCTGATCACTTGTCGGTTGTTCTTTAACCTCATCAGGCATTATAGGAGAAAATTTAGAGCAGTTAAACTGACAAATGGAGGTTTCAAAAAGTATTGAATAAAAGGGTGCCGTTAATTGTGGCCAATGTGTATTAGAGAAAAACATTTACTTCATAATGATTCTCTCCCATTTTAAATTTTGAATTCAAAATTCTTGTTCTCCAATGAAAGGCTAGATTTTTGTGATTTTTTTTAATAAAAGATCAAAAGGATTAATTTTCACAGCCTTCTTTGATAATATTTACCAAGGATGGCAATAGTTCTGACCACGACTGTAAATATCAGACAAAAACTAATAGAGGGGCATTTTGTTGCCCCAACATCTTGCATTTTGGAGCATAACTGCATTTAAGAAGCTGTTGCCCTGCATCATATTTGTCAACAGTCAACTATATGAAATGTATGATGACGTACAGGTCTGCAGCTTAACTAACAGTGCGACATTGCTTTAAATACGCTTTTCAAAATGGTATTGTATAAACATGGGCCACTGAACGGCAAGTTGTGATGAACCCAAGTGCAGCTTTAATTAAAAAATACTCCAAATACAAACAGAGACTTGACTTGACTTGAACACACTTTTGACGTGTCATGAATCAGAAACGCAAACTCCCCAACAGCAAGTTACACAGTTCAAATCTCGACAAAGGACATAGGTCAAATGTAGGCTATTTATATTAACAATACAGATCACATGACAAGAACCAGTCAATAGGCGCGTTCGACTTGAAGCAGCGCTGCGCAGAATGATCACTGTGTGACATCAAATTACCGCGAGAGCGATAAGAAAGCAGTCGGATCCTATGCATTCAAATCGCTCTTGCGGTACTTTGATGTCATAGGGTGATCCTTCTGCGCAGCGCTGCTTCAAGTCGAATGCGCCTAATGAGAAGCAAGAAACATGAACCAAAGAACCAATCAGAACATCACACACAGACAAGGGTAGCACATGACATAATCATGTGAGGGGCAAGAAACACATAACAAACCAGGAAACTAAACCAAATGCAAGAATACAAAGCAAAAGACATGAACACCATCAAAACTCTAAACAAACCCTGACATACCCCCTCTCTAAGGGTTGCTCCAGACGCCCTAACAGACCACCCAAAACAAAATGTTGAAGAGGGTGGTGGAGCAGTGATGTCTAGGGGTGGGATGGGGCCAGGCCCTTGAAAGGAACAGGACCGAGATCATGGAGCAGAGGCAGACCTGGGCCATAGAGTAGTGACAGAGCGTAAACAGTGGAGGACCTGGGGCCTCATTTATAACCGCTATGCGTATGCACAAAACTACCCTGAAATATGCATATGCCACTTCCTATGCAAAGGTGGGATTTATAAAACAAACTAGATGGTAAAATTTGACATGCATGCAAACTCTGACCCATGGGTACAGACTTTTTGGAGACAGAGCAGTTTGGCGGCACCCGATGGTGAGTCGAGTGACTGACGCCAGATGATGGAAATTAAACATATTGAACTTGAAAAGTTATTTATAGATCCCTATTACCATAAACAGACAAATCAATTTTAATCCTCATTATGCATCCTAATCATAAATACATGCATGTTCACAATACCAATTTAAATAAATAAAAGGCAATAAATAAAATATATTTCCTTAATTTTAATTTTCTAATGATCTCAAGGTGTATGGGTTTAACTCTCATTGTCTGATTTGTATGACAAGGTGTAAAGGATTGAATCTGATCGCTATAAACATGTCAATTCTGCTGTGACCCATCTGCTTATAGTATTGCATGATGGATGCACTGGCATTGCTGGGGGACTATGTCAATGGCAGACTTAGGAGGAAAGAGTGTTTAGAGACCATGAAGATTTCCTGGCCCACGATGATAACTGGCTAATAAGCCGATTTAGGTTCCCTAGAGCCATGCTCTTGGATCCCCTCCAACACAGACTAGCCAATGGCAGTCGAGTATCAGTTGCACGGGGAGCGGAATTCAGACATCTTTAGGTTTCAGTGCCATAGAGAAACTTTGGAAGATCCAAAACACACATCGGTTTTACAGGGTTTATGCTTCAAAAAATGGAAAAACGATGTGCCTGAGGTACTTGTAACACTGATTCCAGGTTTCCTGAGAGGATGGGCAATATAATTTATTTCATTATGTTTCCTGATTCCAAACAAAACAGACCAAAATGTCCCCAAGTATTTAACCCAATACAAATGAAGTCCAAAACATTCATTTTCTGGTTGTCATACAGTCATTAAGTTACAAGTTTCATCTGCGTTAATGTTATCTTGTGTTTTAGCAAGGTATCTCTGGCTAAAACTAGCTAACGTTAAAGTTAGTGAGTCCATGCTAATGTACAAAATTAAATAGAGGACTGTTCTCACGTCTTGTACAGTGTAGGTCAAAAACACATAAAAGAAAGGTATACATTTCACTGTCTCTCCATAGTAAAATGTTTAAATGTACATACATTTAATCATACCATGCGATCAGAGCATGTGAGCGAAGTGGAGCGAGAGCAGGGAGCGTAGCGGTCATATTTCCTTCAGAGGAGAGCGCCTTTCTGAAGATTCCGCTCTGCTCGCTCAATACGCTCAGCGCCGCTCGCTCAACTCAAAATGCTTTGGTAATTTGCTAGTTCGAGAATATGTGGAATAGGTTGAGCAATAGTTTGTCTAAACTATTTTTATTAAAAAAACTAAATAAATAGGCCTACTGGAGAAATATAATGTGAGAGTGTGATCTGAGTGGGATTTGGTTTACCGGTGAGCGTGAGCGGAACATTAGCGAAGCGTTTGCTTTAGCCGTGAGCGACTGAGTGGACCGCACACCCACAATGCGTAATATTGAGCTGAGCGTCACACCGCTTCGCTCACATGCTCTGCCTGCGATACATGAACAGTGTTGATCCTGCATGTTGTCATCCGCGATCGTGATGACCGACCGTAATATGAGACTTCTCCCGCTTGCATTGTGATCTGTAAACCCTCGCTTCGAGTTACCCACCGTATTTATTTTTTAAATAATTTATAAATCCCTCCATGGAATATTTAATTCCCATTTGGTGGCCTTCTGTGTCCAAAATTTTGCAAAAACATCATGGGACAAGGTTTTCACACTGCAGCTGTCATTGTAAGACATTGTAAGTTTGTCCGAGGGAGCAACTGTAACTAAGGGGGGCGGGGCTTACCGATAGCTCAATTGGGCCTAACATTACAAAGGCCAACTAGGAGAAACCACGCCATCCTGGTACCCACCCAAGTCGTTTCAGTTTTAGGATTTTTAGCAAATGGGAGTTACCAGCAGGAATTAGCCAATGGGTAAGTATATAACTATCATGATGCAATTTTTTTCTTTTTTCAAATTTAAAAAAAAAATTCTTTTGAAAATGTATTCTATTCATTTGTCATAGGTCTTGGATTTCCCAGCCATCCCTGAGCTCCTTAATGTCTGCTGTTTTAAAAGGATTAAAATGACAAGTCAATATATAAGGTTTCCTTACACTGTTGGAGAACAGGCCAATATCAAAAGGCAATTTGCAGCAATGTCCGGATTCCCAAATGTAATCGGAGCAATTGACTGCACTCCTATTGCTATAAGGGCTCCACATGAGAATGAATTTATTTATGTGAATTGAAAACATGTGCATTCCATAAATATGCAAGTTATCTGTGAGCCCAACATGATTCTGGCACGATGGCCTGGTTCAACACATGACTCGTTTATTCTAGCGCACAGCTGTGTAGGGAATAGACTTGAGGCGCCGTGCGCGATGAATGGCTTCTTGGTAAGTTAAAACTATGTACATATATGTTTTCTAACAGTTCAAGTAATCAATTAATCAATCTGTTATACTGTGCAGGTGACAGTGGTTACACCCTCAGACGTTGGCTCCTCACCCCATTCCCAAACCCTCAGAGTGCAGAGGAAATAAACTACAATGATGCCCATGCTTGTGCGCGCTCTGTAGTTCAGAGAGCCATTGGCCTCCTCAAGTGTACAGGTGCATCTCAATAAATTAGAATATTAGAATATGGTGACATGCCAATCAGCTAATCAAATCAAAACACCTGCAAAGGTTTCCTGAGCCTTCAAAATGGTCTCTCAGTTTGGTTCTCTAGGCTACACAACCATGGGGAAGACTGCTGATCTGATAGTTGTCCAGAATACAACCATTGACACCGTTCACAAGGAGGGTAAGCCACAAACATTCATTTGCCAAAGAAGCTGGCTGTTCACAGAGTGCTGTATCCAAGCATGTTAACAGAAAGTTGAGTGGAAGGAAAAAGTGTGGAAGTAAAAGATGCACAACCAACCGAGAGAACCGCAGCCTTATGACGATTGTAAAGCAAAATCGATTCAAGAATTTGGGTGAACTTCACAAGGAATGGACTGAGGCTGGGGTCAAGGCATCAAGAGCCACCACACACAGACGTGTCAAAGAATTTGGCTACAGTTGTCGTATTCCTCTTGTTAAGCCACTCCTGAACCATAGACAACGTCAGAAGCGTCTTACCTGGGCTAAGGAGAAGAAGAACTGGACTGTTGCCCAGTGGTCCAGAGTCCTCTTTTCAGATGAGAGCAAGTATTGAATTTCATTTGGAAACCAAGGTCCTAGAGTCTAGAGAAAGGGTGGAGAAGTTCATAGCCCAAGTTTCTTGAAGTCCAGTGTTAAGTTTCCACAGTCTGTGATGATTTGGGGTGCAATGTCATCTGCTGGTGTTGGTCCATTTTTTTGAAAACCAATGTCACTCCACCCATTTACCAAGAAATTTTTGAGCACTTCATGCTTCCTTCTGCTGACCAGCTTTTTAAAGATGCTGATTTCATTTTCCAGCAGGATTTGGCACCTGCCCACACTGCCAAAAGCACCAAAAGTTGGTTAAATGACCATGGTGTTGGTGTGCTTGACTGGCCAGCAAACTCACCAGACCTGAACCATTGTCAAGAGGCAAATTAGAAAAAAGAGACCAAAAAATGCAGATGAGCTGAAGGCCACTGTCAAAGAAACCTGGGCTTCCATACCACCTCAGCATTGCCACAAACTGATCACCTCCACACCACGCCGAATTGAGGCAGTAATTAAAGCAAAAGGAGCCCCTACCAAGTATTGAGTACATATACAGTAAATTAACATACTTTCCAGAAGGCCAACAAGTCACTAAAATAAAATTAGTGATAGTGATAGAGACAGTGAATTGGTGGGTTTTTGATAAATGTGAGCCAAAATCATCTAAATTAAAAGAACCAAAGACTTAAACTACTTCAGTCTGTGTTGTAGCACTTGAGTGGACAGGCCCACATTACTATGGACTCACACATCTAAGGAACACGATAAAGTTATTTTGTTTAACTTTTGCGAGTCATACAATTCAACAAACTCCAATAATGGCGCCGCTTCCGTCTGGAGGATCCCTTTGCTAATCTCTGTAAAAGACACAGCAAGGGAGTGATTTATAGAGCCACAGCCACATCCTTGAGTGAGCTAATAACTGACCTTTGCTCCCAGATCAACTTAGAAACAGAACTTCAATGTTGTTCCTGACTGGCTTACCATAAATAACGTTAGATTAAGCAACAGTACAAAGAACGATGCATCTGGAAAATGTTACAGCGACAGACACTCCTGGGATACCTTGATCGTTTAACGTCAAAATGTATGATTTAATCAACAACGAGGGATATACGTTGATGCAGACGCTCAACAGATCTCCACGGAAATGACATTCCCATGTTCTTAGGACACCTCCTGTTTCTCTGTTGCATTCCAGAAAAAAGGCTCTCTCCCATTCTTGAGCAGACAAAGAACGAGCAGACTGTTGTGGACTTTATGCTAAAAGACAGTTAATGGTTCCTGCTACTATTATAGCAACATACTCAAGAGACAATATATATATTAAGGTTGAATTTTATGTCTTGTAAAGGCTTGCTGTGTGGTGAAACCTATGGTATTTTTCATAACCTGTGATGTATTACTGTTCCCTGTAAAGTTATAACTAGTGTTTAGTTTCATACAGATGGTCGTGATAAATCAGTGGTGCAACAGATTTGGTGATATTATAAATGGGTAAGCATGTGTTAACACTTTACATAAGTATTAAACGGTTAGAATTCTCCACATGGAAGATCACAGAGTAGATAAGGTATGTCCAAAAGGAACAATATGGGTGGGGCTCCGCCCCACAAGAACAATCTGATTGGGAGAAGCCTCTAGTGGGCGTACTGAAATCAGTCTGTTAAAATGAACACAACAGCTTTTAGCTTAGCTTTTTCTTCACACTCGCTGTTCGCTGACTTGCTGGAAGCTTCGGCTCACTGAACTACTTTACTTCCAAAATCAATACTATTAGAGATCAAACTGTACAAGTTAAAGGCATTTCACTGTCAGCTCATTTGTAAAACTTTAACAATACAAATTGTGTCAAAGCAACTGCATAGGTTAGGTTTGCCATAGGTTAGGTGCCTTGCTCAAGGGTAACTCAATTGTGGGTATTGAAGGTGGAAGAGAGTGCTGTTTATTTACCCCCCATTGAGGTTCATACATATAAAAGTAGTCATTTAAACAGAAAGACATTACGTTCAGTCCAGTCTGTAATTATAAAATTACCCAACTGAAAGTACCTTTTTTCCCAGAACAATGAATTTAGTCTTCCCTGAAAAATGTATACAACTGACACATAGCCAGTAGGTGCCACTCATTCAACACTTACCTGATATGTAAATTCATAGACATTTAAAAATTATAGAGGGAATACAAATGCTAAACATCTGTGTTATGATAGGCTGCCAATCAATAATCTCTGTGGCAACCCTCAATATGCAAAAGATGACACTGGGTCATTGATGGAGTGTTTATGGTTAGCGACTACTTAAAACAACTATATATGATAAACACACTCAAAACAAATTTAATGTTATATGTCACTGTTATTAACAAGATTGTCTGATCTATACGAACACAAATCTATAATAATAAAAAAAAACAGTTCAAATGTCATAGGAATTTTCTAGAAGTCAAGTTCTTTTTTAAAGGTACCAGATTGACAGAATAAGTACCTTTGAGTAAAAAACTAGGTTGATGCCTGATTAAAACATTGAATCGTACAAACATAAAGATTTTTGCCATCTAGTACAGACAAGGAACTTATATAGCTTCTGAATTCACTTATTTTCATTGCGATATTACAGCACATGTAAAGGCTCACTGTCACTAGCAGCTGACCTCATTTACGTTAGAGGTTATTTCTTGTAAATCAGTAGACTACCTGGAAATTATACTAATTCAACGACTATTAATATTTATACCTTTGTAGGACGCTACGTATCTCATCCACTGTGGTTAATGGCAGTGTTTAACTACTTTGTGCTTTCATATTTAACTGGATGACGAGAGGGCCAATGATGATTATGCACAGTTTTACTCCTCCTTTATCTTCTTGTATGGGCGTTGAGCGCATCATTTTTTCAACTGACGGCAAATGAAGTTCGTGCCTTTGTCAAATCATAATGCAGCTACAAATTACGAAAAATATCGTCACGTTTTTCCTCAGAGGTAAAAAATATCCTCACATAAAGCCATTTTATCAGAAGACTTTCAAAAGAGGCCATTAAGCATATGGGCTACATTTATGGTAGTTTTAAAATTCATTTGAGGTTTGACAGTAGTCTAACTAATAGCACAGCAGGTGGGTCAGTCACGCTCAGATTAACTCAAGCATTTTAAAAGATTGAGGTCAATTATGAAAATGACTGATTTTACTGCTTTATAAGCTTATGCAAATGTTGTGTGGTGTCGAGAGAACACTAAATGAAGAACTACACCTTTCTTCACGTTTTCTGTTCCAGTGCAGACAAAGAACAGGCTGCACAAAACTAGCCAGCACTTAACAAAGCAAAGCAGGAGACCAAACTAATTGAATATTAATTTATGCAATATTGGTAAATAATGTTGAAATAATAATCGGCACATGTAGGATAACCATGTCCACAGTAGTTATTAGAATTAGATGAAACGCTCTTCTCTTCATGTGGTTTTCCTCATTACTCTTTCTTCCTCTTTCTCCTGGTGCTGACTGCATCAGAGCTCTAAGAACAACCACAAAACAAAACAACTGGATGGAGAGGATGAGGAGGAACTGCACAGAGAAGGACCACAGATATACAGTTGTGTTTGAGTCTATCGTAAACATGCAGCACAAACAGAAGCTGATAATGATTATCCAGCAGCAGATCACTTTATAGCTAAGAAGTTTGTATTTCAGAAAGGTTACAGGATGAACCACTGCCAGGTAATGCTCAACACAGATCACACACCGATACAGAGGACTGCCAGTGAGAGTCCTGTTAAAAACTGATTTAATGTTAATAGACATGAAAACCAATGTCAGTACATCAATCAAATTATTCAGACAGTTGCCAGTCTCACTAACTGAGAGATGGAGGATGAAGAACTCTGATGCAACTCCACTTCCTGTTCCTGTGATGATGAGCCATAAAACGTTGGAGTGTAGGAAGACCAAACAAGTATTAGACCAAGATAAACGTATTCTTATTTGGTTCAGATGGTGTCAATCGTGTGGCGGCAACCAGGTGAGGAGTACAAAGTCAAGTGTGTCTTGTCTACAGTCAAGCATGATGGTGGGAGTGTCATGGTCTGGGGCTGCATGAGTGCTGCCGGCACTGGGGAGCTACAGTTCATTGAGAGAACCATGAATGCCAACATTTACTGTGACATACTGAAGCAGAGCATGATCCCCTTCCTTCGGGGATCTGGGCCGCAGGGCAGTATTCCAACATGATAACAATCCCAAACACACCTCCAAGACGGATATAACAGGCAGATTCAACTACAGTCACAATTTCTTCAAAAAGTATTAATATTCAAAGTCTTCTGAGGCAAAGCGATTGGTTTGTGAGAGGAATAGATGTGATCACCGTTTTGACTCACCGTAAAGCTCAGATCCTGTGTGCAGTCTGTGCACAAATTTTACGTCAGTTTTGGTTGAGTAATGCCATTGGCTCTTGTGTACAATAAACTAAGATGTCACACATTTTATTTTCAAGAGTAAAAGAAAGCTAAGCAAATAACAAATCGCAGGTTTTAAGGCGAAAAGAGGCAGGATAGTTTTCCAGCACGGTGCAGATAAAAAACAAACTGAAAGAAATTAGACAAAACATAAGAAATCAAAGTAGTGAACCAAAGTATAGGAATATTATGCTGTGTTAGAATGTTAAAGAGCGCTATGATAATAAATGGGGCATATATGATCATCATGCTTACTGTGGATATCAGAATGAGATAAAACGCTCTTCTCTTCATGTGGATTTCCTTCTCTTTCTCTTTCCTTCCCTATCCTGGTCCTGATTGCTTCAGAGCTCCGAGAACAGCTAAACAGCAGAACAACCCAATGGAGAGGAAGTTAGGAACAGCATCAAGAAGAACCATGCATGTACATGAATGGTGGATAACATTAATGAGCATGAAGCACAAACAAGAAACAAGAGTAACTATCCAGACCACGGTACAGCAGATCACTCTATATATGAGAGGTTTGTACTCAAAAAGGTTAAAGGATGAACCACTGCCAGGTACGCTCAACACACATCAGACTCTGAAACAGAGGAGCAGTGATGAACTATGATAATATAAGGAAAACCGAAAATCGACTTACAGAGAGATTGAGGTTGAAGATTTCTGACCCAACTCCATTTCCTCTGATGATGAGCCATATAACATATGAGTGTGTAGGAAGAACCAACAGCAAATTGATGCAGACCATAGACATTTCAAGAACGTTTACTATCCATATGGAAGTAGTTGTGGAGTTGGTGGAATTAATTTCCTTTTTGTTGGTTTGATCACAATCATAAATGTACCAGGTTATTGAGACTACAGTTCAACATAAGCAAGATATTAAGGGAGATTAAAAGGCATATTTCTCATTCTATTTCACTCTGTAATTTATCCAGATAATAACTAATAACTATTTTACTTTAATCCATCTAACATGCCTATAAAGACTTCCATATATATATATATATAGTTTTCACCCTCTTTTTCTCTCTTTCTCTCTCCTGGTCCTGACTGCTTCAGAACTCTGAGAACAACCACAAGACAAAACAACTGGATAGAGAGAAAGAGGAGCAACTGCAGTGAGAAGATCAAGGTGTATGCCTTCAAGTTGAGAGGGTTTAAAATCAACATGCAAAATAAACATGCACCAAGTGCGATTATCCAGGCCGCAGTGCTGCAGATCACTCTATATCTAAGAGGTTTGTACAGGATGAACCACTGCCAGGTAACGCTCAACACAGATCACATACTGAAACAGAGGACGGCCAGTGATGGCTAGTCCTTGTAGAAATGTTACTAATGTTAAGAGACATGAGAACACTTTGGACAGTATATAGAACAAAGAATTCACACAGTTTCCAATCTCGCAAACAGAGAGATTGAGGATGAAGTACTCTGATGCAATTTTACTTCTTGTTCCCGTGACAATGAGCCGTATAACATAGGAGTGTGTAAGAAGACCAAACATGAAGTTTAAGGTGAAGACACACATTTCCAGATATTCTGTTAGGTTAGTGGAAGGAGTTGTGGAATTGGTGTACGCGTCAGGTGTGGTTGAGTTCATTTTCACCTCGCTTAAAATATAGCAACTGTGATCTGTAGGAATAGAGAGGAGTGTAAATGTAATTCAGGGTAAATATGACTCTGTTTGAAAAAACAAATGATTCTCCTTCCTATTGTACTCATCAAATGCCCATAAACCTTTGATATATGACTGATTACCACATTGTAACATATTGTTCAGCATAAAAAGTTTAAAAGAGTTTGTCACCTGAATAGTGAATGTCCAGTCTCTCTGGATGTTATCTAAATCTCAGTGCAGTGCTTTGTGTCTTCACAGCTGTCACAAGAATATATGACTTCTGCACGTAGCATAGAACACGTATGCAAATATTCAATGTACAAAAAAAAACTTAGGTACAAAAGTCTAGTTATGTGGAACTATAATTTGATAATTCATGATACTACACAAAAAAGAGTAGAAAACGGGGTTCACAGTCAGCTTATGAGATGTTTTGCTGAGGACTAATTGGAAAATTATATTTAAAGAAAATATTCTTTGTGAATAAATATTTATTAACTGGTTTTATTCAAGTCAAAAATTGGATTTAATATCACAGAGCCAACCTAAATACATTAATTTATACAAATAAAGCAGCAAATGTATTGTTTTATGATAATTATCTTAAGGTTTATACTATATTCTTGATACTTAGTAAAAGGTGTACTATCAACTTTATACAAAATGCATATTTTCTAGATCATATTTGTCCTGCATAAATGGGTCTTGTTACAAAAAATATATATTTCTGCCTTATTTTATGAAGGATGTCTTTCACAAGGGGATCACCATAGGAGGTCCTTCGCGGAAACCCTCACAGCAAAGCACATTGTTGATGTTGAATTTACCCTTAATCGATCAATGAGATTGACAATCTCATTATTATTTTTAGAAGTCAAATTTTTAAAGAAATTGTCATGAATGAATATAAATCTGAAACTTGGCTTTCACAGGTGGCACACACCAAATTTGCTATGCAAATTTTCTGAGTGCCAAAATGAGAGGTTTAGAAAGACCTAACATTATGATAAATTATGAGACAATAATATATACACAAACAGTCAAGAGTTTAAACACACCTACTTGCACTTTATAACACTGTAAACATGTTTGAATAAATGTAAAGGCGTAAAGGCAAGATCAATAAATCTCTGAACATTCACTCAACGACCTTAATGAGGTTTTCACGCACAAGGAGGTAAATTCGTTCAAAAGCCAGCATCTCTGATGGTATGGGGGTGCATAAGTGCATACGGTATGGGCAGCTTGCATGTTTTGAAAGGCACTATGAATTCTGAAAGGTATACAGTGTGTCCGGAAAGTATTCAGACCCCCTTACATTTTTCACTCTTTGTTATATTGCAGCCATTTGCTAAAATCATTTAAGTTGATTTTTTTTCCTCATTAATGTTCACACAGCACCCCATATTGACAGAAAAACACAGAATTGTTGAAATTTTTGCAGATTTATTAAAAAAGAAAAACTGAAATATCACATGGTCCTAAGTATTCAGACCCTTTGCTGTGACACTCATATATTTAACTCAGGTGCTGTCCATTTCTTCTGATCATCCTTGAGATGGTTCTACACCTTCATTTGAGTCCAGCTGTGTTTGATTATACTGATTGGACTTGATTAGGAAAGCCACACACCTGTCTATATAAGACCTTACAGCTCACAGTGCATGTCAGAGCAAATGAGAATCATGAGGTCAAAGGAACTGCCTGAAGAGCTT
This sequence comes from Gymnocypris eckloni scoliostomus, assembly GCA_027564155.1. NCBI lineage: Eukaryota > Metazoa > Chordata > Actinopteri > Cypriniformes > Cyprinidae > Gymnocypris > Gymnocypris eckloni. The sequence goes on from CM050431.1 coordinate 28,580,697, forward strand.
AGAGACATAATTGTGGCAAGGCACAGATCTGGCCAAGGTTACAAAAACATTTTTGCTGCACTTAAGGTTCCTAAGAACACAGTGGCCTCCATAATCCTTAAATGGAAGACGTTTGGTACGACCAGAACCCTTCCTAGAGCTGGCCGTCCGGCCAAACTGAGCTATCGGGGGAGAAGAGCCTTGGTGAGAAAAGAAGAACCCAAAGATCACTGTGGCTGAGCTCCAGAGATGCATTCGGGAGATGGGAGAAAGTTGTAGAAAGTCAACCATCACTGCAGCCCTCCACCAGTCGGGGCTTTATGGCAGAGTGGCCCGACGGAAGCCTCTCCTCAGTGCAAGACACATGAAAGCCCGCATGGAGTTTGCTAAAAAACACCTGAATGACTCCAAGATGGTGACAAATAAGATTCTCTGGTCTGATGAGACCAAGATATAAATTTTTGGCCTTAATTCTAAGCGGTATGTGTGGAGAAAACCAGGCACTGCTCATCACCTGTCCAATACAGTCCCAACAGTGAAGCATGGTGGTGGCAGCATCATGCTGTGGGGGTGTTTTTCAGCTGCAGGGACAGGACGACTGGTTGCAATCGAGGAAAGATGAATGCGGCACAGGGATATCCTGGACGAAAACCTTCTCCAGAGTGCTCAGGACCTCAGACTGGGCCGAAGGTTTACCTTCCAACAAGACAATGACCTTAAGCACACAGCTAAAATAACGAAGGAGTGTCTTCACAACAACTCCATGACTGTTCTTGAATGGCCCAGCCAGAGCCCTGACTTAAACCCAATTGAGCATCTCTGGAGAGACCTAAAAATGGCTGTCCACCAACGTTTACCATCCAACCTGACAGAACTGGAGAGGATCTGCAAGGAGGAATGGCAGAGGATCCCCAAATCCAGGTGTGAAAAACTTGTTGCATCTTTCCCAAAAAGACTCATGGCTGTATTAAATCAAAAGGGTGCTTCTACTAAATACTGAGCAAAGGGTCTGAATACTTAGGACCATGTGATATTTCAGTTTTTCCTTTTTAATAAATCTGCAAAAATGTCAACAATTCTGTGTTTTTCTGTCAATATGGGGTGCTGTGTGTACATTAATGAGGAAAAAAAATGAGCTTAAATGATTTTAGCAAATGGCTGCAATATAACAAAGAGTGGAAAATGTAAGGGGGTCTGAATACTTTCCGGACACACTGTATAAAGGTTTTAGAGCAACATATGCTCCCCTCCAGATTACGTATTTCAGCAGGACAATGCAAAACCACATACTGCAGCTATTACAACAGCATGGCTACATAGTAGAAGAGTCCGGGTGCTGAATTGGCCTGCCTGCAGTCCAGATTTTTCACCTATAGAGAACATTTGGCGCATCATTAAACAAAAAATATGTCAAAGACGACCACAAACTCTTCAGCAGCTGTAAACCTATATCAGGCAAGAATGGGACCAAATTCCAAAACTCCAGAAACTCATAACCTTGATGCCCAGATGTCTTCAAACTGTTTGGAAAAGAAGAGGAGATGCTAAACTATGGTAAACATGCCCCTGTCCCAACTATTTTGAGACCTGTAGCAGGCATCAAATTTGAAATGAGCTCATTTTGTGCATACAATTTTACAATTTCTCAGCTTAAACATTTATGTTATCTATGTTCTATAGTGAAAGAATATTGGCTCATGTGATTTGAAAGTCTGTTAGTTTTCATTTTATTCAAATTTTAAAAACATCCCAACATTTCCAGAATTGGGTTGTAGGACTGTGTGGAAAGACCGAACAGAAAACTTAAGAAGTACAAACAGATTTCCAGACAGTCCATGAGCCAAACGAAATTAGATGGAGTGTGTAGATGCAACAGGCATGGTGAAGTGCACTGAGGAGTTATTCATCTGATCTGCATTCTCAGTTCAGCAGCTCACAAAAACATTGCAACAAGATCTATGGGACAACAGAAGTGTGAATATACAGGTTAAATCTGATTCAAACACACTACTGTACTTTAGGCAAATCGAAAATGCCTAAAACCATCATATTTCCACAAGACAAAAACAGGAACATTAAGAAGTATTTCGCCTAGAATGTCTCGTGTGATGTATAATTCACTGAGTGATATTTGATATTCTGATTACAAAGAATTCATGTGCATGATTTCATATGGCATGAATATGTATCTATTTAACATGCAAATATAAGCAAATATTTAAATAAAAAAGACATTGAAAGAAAAGATGGTCTTTTCTGATAAGTATACAATACTTAAAAAGCAAGGACTAAAGTGCCTGAACCGATTATAAAAGGAGCTTCAACAACAGCCCATATCCCGCTCGACTGTGTACAAGACGTAGTGATACGTGGAAAACCAACTAAGAAATAACAGGTTTTATGAAGGTTAAATGGCAGAGGGGTAACGTATCATAAAACTAATTTTGTAAGAAAACTGAAGCTTCCTGTGATAGTATAAGGACAATATACATTTGCCTAATTTCATAGCATTCACCTTATTTTTAACGTAAGAGCGAGTGCATTTTAGATGTACAAAAGCAGTCTGTTATGCTGTTCAATAGTGCAAACTGGTATTTGCTTTCATAAAAAGTTAATATTGTAATCCAACGCATTGTTTGTATCTTCTAGTTAATAGTTTTACTATTGTCTCTTTAAGCTGCAGTCCGTAAGTTTGCCTCTTGGCTATCTCTGTTTGAAACCTGCAATTGCAGTTATTTGCGGAATTATCACCTTTTCGTGGGTTGTGCATCGGTCTTGAAAGTTTGACCCAAATACAAATTTCCACCAGAAAACATTATCTGAACAAGTAACATGTCTGCCACTTTTGTTCTGACCAACTGAGGGGGGAACAAATCATTACAATACATTGCGCTACCAATGGTGATTGGTGGGGTTCCCTTGGTAAAATTCGAATATGTTATTGGGATTTCTTAAATTTCTTCTTTTTCTAATTTGAGTGGTACTGGTAGGTTTTGGCGGGAAATACCAGCATGCCATCATTCGTCTTTGTCATTACATGCCAAGTCCGCGGTTTTCCTGCAGAATTGGGCTTTTAACACCATAAAAAAATTTACAGACTGCAGCTTTAAGTTTTACTTTGTTATTCTTCTAGTATTTACCTATATCGGCTAATTAATTGGAAGTCTGGCACATTAACGGAAAATAGCTTTCTAGTTGCGAAATATGGTGGACAGATAAAAATGCAACACTTAATTTTCAGTCATCTTTCAGGACAAATCATTAGTTTTCTTAATCAAATACAACAAACCATGGCATTGTTGGAAAACATTTTAAATCCAAATGAGTTTGTTTCCTAAAAACTGAATGCTCAGTCCCTCTGGGTGTAATGCAATTTAGCATTTTATTAGACAGACTTCACAGCTGTTGCAAGGTTATTTCAAGTTTAAGTCATTTGCATGACTTCTTGTCACATAACACAGGCTATTCAAATATTTCAAGTGACAAACATGGTATTCAGACAGCTGTCTGTGTGAACATTTGCATAAAATATATTGAATTTGCATAAAACATACAACATTAATTTTTTTACATGTTATTAGATATTCATATGCAAGTCTAAAAAGAGGTAAAATGCATGCTAACAAATGTTATGTTACATTTAATTCACCAAATAATGACAACATGAAGATCAGGATAAAAGTTCCCTCTAGGGAGTCTACTGTTTAAGTGATTGAGAAGTCAGTGTTTTGTAAGGAATATGATGACCAGTGAAGACTATGGAATCAATTTGAAGAATGTATAGTGATGGTAATAAATATTCTGTTCTTTGTCAAATCAAGTGTCTTCTGTGACTTTTAAATTCACCGCAATGCTCTATTCAAAAACATCTGACATGGAAACAGGTGACACTGTGTTAGAAATAAATGCTTTTATTTTGAAAACATACAAGTCACTGATGATACATAAACTGAAATGGTGTAGTACATAATAAGCATACAGGATAAGCATACAACTGAACATTATATTGGATTCTTTTTAGCAGAACTGAATCGGTGAACAATTATACGGCAGAAAAGATCCACAAAACAGTAAATGGTAACACGTAATCACAAGGTTTAAATGTTTTAAAGGCATGAGAGGTACTATGGAGGTTTAAAAAAGGGCAGTTTCCCAACTCGCCTGAGAAAAAGAAGAGCAGGCACAAAACCACCAAGCACAAAACACCACAAGCTGAACACGCTCACTTCTTCAATATCTTTTTGTAGCAGAATATTGAGGAATCTTGAGATAATAAAAGGAACAACAACGATTAGCATAGTCACAGTCAATATTACAATAATCTTAAAAGCTCTCTTCTTTAAGGGGTTTTCCTCCTCTTTCTCACTTATTTTCTCTCTTGGTCCTGACTGCTTCAGGGCTTTGAGAACAGCCACAAGACAAAACAACTGGATGGAGAGGAAGAGTTGGAACTGCAGGAATGAAAACCACATAAATATGTTGATTGAACCTACGACAAACATGCATAATAAGCAGGATCCAAGACCCGTTATCCAGACAACCTTATACAGATCACCCTATATCTGAGAGGTTTGTACTTCAGAAAGGTTACAGGATGAACCACTGCCAGGTAACTCTCAACACAGATCAGACACTGAAACAGAGGACGGGTGGTGATTATGTTTCCTGTTAAAAACATCAGTGCAGTCAATTGCCCCGATCCTTGAAAACTTAGATTAGTTACCCTCTGCAAATAAATCAAAGCAAATAGAAAGAAAATGATCTCACTAACAGATATATTGAGGATGAAGAACTCTGATGCAATTCTATTTCTAGATCCTGTGATGATGAGCCATATAACATAAGACTGTGTAGGAAGACCAAACAGAAGACTGAAGGTCAACGCACACATCATTCCTGTGTTTTCAGATGCGGTGACGTTGGTTGATGAGAACATCTCGTATGAGGGATCCACAGAAGAGCAATTCATTTCTCTAAGTGCACAGCTTTTCAGTTAGTATCTGTATAGAAACATTGTTCATTTAGTTTCAATCCCAACATAAAGCCTACAAACATTACATGTCAAACTGTAAATGAAAGCAATAGTATGATATTCAGCATGTTTCACTGCCTAATTATTGTGGGTAAAAAGTGCATTGTCATCTAGCTTTGTAATGGGAAAGGTGATTGAAAACAACTTGATTAAAAATGTATTAAACAATTTGAATTAATTTTATTATTTAATATTCATTTTACAATTATAAACTGTATGAAGGAGTTAATTACCGTGACACGTCAATTTCCAATCATTCTTCATAAATTAAGTTCCATTTCATATAAAGTATTGTTAAAAAGACCCGCTACAAATGAACTTTTTTGAAGTGTTCTAGAGATCTGTCAACACCGCTACGTAAAGACACTATGCTCCACCCATTTCCAGCAGGTGGCGGTGATTAACGACTTGTAGAAATAGCCCGCAGAGAGTAAGTGAAAGCAAAATATTTTTCTTACGTTTGGTGTTGTGTGCTTATGTTATATGAACCAAGTATGTCAGTCCTGTGTCCCCATGTCCTGTGTTTCCCTCCATCTTATATCCATATTTGGTGTTTCTGATTCCTGTCTTCCTTGTCTATCATTAGTTAATTAGTCCCATCTGTGTTTGATTAGTTCCCTGTTTCAGTTCTCCTCGTTTGATTCCCCAGTATTTTAAAGCCTTAGTTTTCCATGTGTTGCTGTTCAGTAAAGGATTATTGAATATTCTCCTCGTCTCCTCGCCCCAACGGAAACGTGACAATGTACTTTAACTCATGATACCTGTCACCTTTCTGAATTTGTTTAGTTGATATTCATTGTTTAAGGGTACTTTAAATGTAATTATTGATTTGTGATCACATGTGCTTATATTGATTGAGCATGGAAGTACGTTTTTGTTACCTTTATTCATGAATTCTATATTGATTTGTGTTTATTCTAATTTGTTGTTGTATCCTTGTTATAGACCACACACACACACACATGGAAACAATAATTGTCTGCACTTGCGTGGAGGAGACTTAGGAGACTTAAATATCGGCCAAAAAATTGGCATCATATATTGCCCATTGATCGCTAGAAAAACCCATATCGGTCAACCTCTAATGCTGACACTTAAATCAATTGGTTTGCCACTTTTTAACTTGTTGTTAATGTATTTTGAATGCAAAGGACACTTTATTTTAAAAAAAAGTGTTGATTTGTTATGCATGTTTATTAAAAACAAGTTTTGTAATAACCAATTGTTCCGGTTCGTACCTTTGACACTGATGAAAATCGTCTCAGGTTACGTATGTAACCATGGTTCCCCGAGTGGGGAACGAGACCCTGCGTCCCCTAGGGGTCGCTATGGGGAACGCCGTCAGCGTGACCCGTGTATGAAGCATACATATAAAAACACCACCTGTTGGCCGGCGACAGCCTATGACATCACTACCGGCGCGACCATAATATAAGGGGCGCCGGAGAATGCATCATCCACTTCTTCGCCTGAAGCTTGCGTCCAAGCATGGCCCACAGCCTAGGGACGAGTGTCTCGCTCCCACTGGGGAACCATGGTTACACGTAACCTGAGACGTTCCCCTTCATGGGAACTTCGAACTGCGTCCCCTAGGGGTCGCTATGGGGAACGTTATACCCACGCCACCATGCTGAGGGGAGTGCAAGCCAATTTCGCGCAAAAGGCGAGCACTAAGCCAACTCTACCAGGCTAAGGGAGTGGCCCCTGGGACGGTTGATAGCTGTCAGTGACATTATCCCCTTCGGCCAAAAACCCGAGCTGCATACCCTAAGCACTTACCTGCTAGGTGCCGGGATTACCGGACCCAGGGTAGAGCTCACAGGCTTGGAATCAGAGAAAGATTCTTTAAGGATATGGCCAAGCACCTAGTGGTAGTAACTAGGTCCTGGCCGGTCACCCAGGGGCTACCGCTTGCTCTGCACGAGCTTGCTGTGGGGACTGTCTCAACAGACCCTTTGGTAGCGTTACACTTTTTTTCTTTTAGACCCAAAATATTGGGGCAAATGGAGTGGGGCCCAAGGCACAAAACCGGGGCTTGACCAGCTCAAATAAGGGCATGAAGCTGCACAGAACCCCTACCCTTACGGGATTTTAGAAAGAACGCAGAACTTTCGATGTGCAAACTTACCACTGGGTGGATTTTAGAAAAGTGCCTAAAGTCTAACGTGTGCACTTACCATTACATGGATTTTAGAAAGAACGCAGAACTTTCGATGTGCGAACTTACCACTGAGTGGATTTTAGAAAGTGCCCAGAGCTTTACCGTGTGCACTTATATATTTTGGTAACGTTCTATGGCTCTGGAGCGGAGAACTACTCATTCCTCGGATTGAGAGGGAACTCAGATGCTCAGAAGGGAGCGGCATGCTCATAGATAATAATAATAATAATAATTTGTTACATTTATATAGCGCTTTTCTAGACACTCAAAGCGCTTTACATGTAAGGGGGGAATCTCCTCATCCAGATGACCTTCTATGGTGAGGGGAGCAATGCTAGCTCGACCAACAAGGCGAGCGACCTATCACAGAGCTCTGGGGGGGCGGAGAAACTCAGACGCTCAGAAGGGAGAGGCATGCTCATAAGTGACCCTCTAGGTGAGGGGAGCAGTGCTAGCTCTACTGACAGTGAGCTCTGGAGAGCGGAGAACTCATTCCTCAGAATGAGAGGGAACTCAGCTACCAATGAGGAGCTCTAGAGAGCGGAGAACTCATTCCTCAGAGTGAGAGGGAACTCCGACGCCCCGAAGGGAGCGGCATTCTCATAGGTGACCCTCTATGGTGAGGAGAGCAATGCTAGCTCGACCAACAAGGAGAGCGACCTATCACAGAGCTCTGGGGAGCGGAGAACTCATTCCTCAGAATGAGAGGAAACTCAGACGCTCAGAAGGCATGCTCATAGGTGACCCTCTAGGTGAGGGGAGCAATGCTAGCACTACAGACAGCGAGCACTGGGGAGCGGAGGACTCATCCTTCAGCGCTCAGAAGGGAGCGGCATGCTCATAGGTGACCCTCTAGGTGAGGGGAGCACTGCTAGCTCTACCGACAACGAGCTCTGGAGAGCTGAGAACTCATTCCTCAGAATGAGAGGGAATTCACCAACTCAGGGCTTGCCTCTCTTTGACCCACGCCTCTCTCTCACCCTAGCCGCAGGCGGGGGAGGGGCATGAGTCGTGAGACTAGCCTTCTGAGCCCATCTCTGATCCTCAGACCGAGATGGGTTAGGACCCCTGGTTGTTCGGGCTCAGACCTGGACTTTATAGAACCTTATCCAGGACTTTCAGCGATCAGTCTGGTACGCCTTAGTGTGCAACGAAGTGACGGTCTGACCTGCTGCTGCATATGCCCTGCCATTTAAGCAAGATTCAGGGGCTTAGATGGCAAGGAGGGAGCCTTGAGAGAGGATGTCTCGCCCACAGAGAGATAAGCTGGCTATCATCTCTTACACAGGGGGCATCCCCTCATAGCCATTTTCACACATCCCCTCAATGTCAGCATAACTAGTATGCTGAAACCTATGAATACGAGAAACAATAGCTTTTTCCACTCCTTCTCAACCTCCACATCGAGATTTATGAAGAAAGGAAGGCTCGCTCGAGCTGGGGATTTAAGTCCAGAAAGATTTATTTTTATGATCCATAACCTCCAATAACTCGTTCATATTGAGGATTGAGAGGGTTCAGTCTCAACTTCCTCGCCCTCAAACATCTCCTGCTCTTCCTGGGCATAACCCAGCAGAGCACTAGCCGCTGAATCTGATGATGTCAGAAAAATCACATCGTCACAATCCAGCAGCTCACTCTCGTTCTCGGCCGACGCGCGCGAAAAGGGGGCGGTCCCTCTCTAACTCATCGGCCATATCCAACTGCGAACCCCACGATATCATTCACCTCCGTGCCTCGGCAGCAGTGGGTCCCGAATCGCGGGAAGCAGACGGCTGCCCCTCTTTCCTCGAAAAGAGGGACAGATGAGAGCGGAGCTTTACTATAGAAAAAAGCTCACAGTGCACGCAGATTTTCTCCTTAAGGACATTGCGTGCGTGCTCTTTGTCCAAACAAAAGACGAAAAGATTGTGTGTGTCATCGGGTGTCAAATAACGAGGACACGAATCCACACACTTCTTAAATGCCTTGCTAGTGCTCGCCATGATAATAGAGAGAAAACTGTACTCTTACCAGAATGCACGCTTCAAACAAACCAAAATGTATTCTCCCGGCGTCCCTTATATTGTGGTCGCGCCGGTAGTGACGTCATAGGCTGTCGCCGGCCAACAAGTGGTGTTCTTATATATGTATGCTTAAGGCACGGGTCACGCTGACGGCGTTCCCCAATAGCGACCCCTAGGGGACGCAGTTCGAAGTTCCCATGAAGGGGAACTTGGCAACCACTTCATGGTGTGCAACATCCATCCAGTAGTATAGTACATGTCTTTAATAGGGCTGTCTATTGCAAGGGTTTTCAAACGTGTCTTGGAGCACTGGACATTTTGCATCTTATTCTAATTTAACACACCTGGTGTTTCTTAAATGGAAAGCTGCATCCCAGTGAGGATGTGTAATAAATAAATAAAGTAATACATAAATGTCTCGACTTCCTATTATTTCAGTATGTGTAATGATGACGAGCGTCTATGGTCTCACAGTAGTTTACATTGTGCACAGTTTAACATTGTTACTTATTTACAACAAAATAACAGAAAAAACAATGCCATCATCTCATTAAATTAGACAAGCTCAGTGTTAATTCTTTGTCAGCTCATTATTTTTTGTATTTCAATGTGTGGAAAGAATTATTCGTCAGGGCTTGATGACATGGCAGACAAGACATACAGCCTTACAAGCACACAGCTTTCCGAATGGACCTTATCAGCTCATTAGCAGACGCATACAAAATATGGGGTTCTCCAGGACAGGCACAAAAAGACATGATCTACTAATGTAGTATAATTAGTTTAATTCCTATAAATAAAAGCAATTTAATAACTACATGATATTATCACATTTAAGTAGTGATATATTCAAGACAATATCCCTTTATAGCAAAAGCCAATTAATCTGAATTATATTCCCTATATTGCACAAGACTTGTTTTAGGGAATAACTTCCTGAAATGTGCACTTTGATGTCTTTAGGTCACATGGGTGTGGAATTTGATAGTATTGTATACATTTAAATTTCTAAAGTTATTCTAAAACATAAAATTGCATCTGCATATTCCCCAAACAAAACAAAAACTTGTGCTAAGAAATGGATATATCGTAATGTCATATAGTTACATATATATATATATATATATATACACACATTTCTAACTGTGCAATGCATTTATGTAGGCTATCTGAGTTGGTTGGGAGACAAAACATTGGTTGCAAAACGGGGTGCTACGGTCCGGTACAACTCAATTAGTTAATCAAAATGATTTCAATTTTAAAATGTTTAAATAATCCCACTAATGACAAATATACTATAATAAAACCATACATTTCCACATCACACTTGCTTACCTCTCAACCATCAACAGTGATCGTGGCTAGCTGGCTCTTCTTCATTCATTGGCTTAATGCCGACGCATGCGTCGCCACCTATAGGGTTGCTCAATTATATTTAACAAAGTGGGACGCTCAAACCGGCAGGAAAAAGAAGAAGAAAAAACTATTATATGACTTATATTTTTGGCAACACCATTGCTTTGAATAAAGTATAGTAAAACACAAACACCGCAGTATTAGAAAACCCCACAATTTTTTGATGTTTAATGCCAAGGTAACGCGGTGTATCATTATATAAATGTACATACATTTGTTAAAAAATGAAAATAAATACACTTTTCTTTTAATATTTAAATTCTTACTTGCGTGCCGTGAAACCGGGCAGCGGTTATATATAAGCCGGGTCTGTGGCCACCGCGCGCACAGCCTGACTCCCCTTCGAGTGACATCCCAGCAGTTCGTTCTCCAGAGGTGAATTACTTTTTACTTAACCGATTTAGTTAAATTACTTTTTAAAAGTATGATCTGACAACAAAAGTAAATTAAAACTATAAAGAAAGTAATGAAATGTAATTATAATAAGTAATTATAATAACAAACAAAAGGGAACAGTTCGTTTTTCTCCACTAAAATAACAGCCGTTTTCACTCATGAAACTAATTAAATTATTATAAAAATGGACTTTTTTTCAGTAAATGTACCATATCTCACACAAACAACGATTTTTATATAAAGTCCACTCATGAGCGCCGTTTAACACCATTAAATGCCGTTACATCAGTGTGACGTCATAGCTAATGGAGCCAATCTGCTCTTTGAGAGACGTTCTTTCGTTTCAGAGTTATCTGTTATGTTAAAGTTCCTTTAACAAGAGATAAATCATACAATTATGCTTCATAATATTGTTAATTTGAATGGACAGTAGCGCGTTGTCACAGGTTTGACTGCGAGTGCGTGAGCTCCCTCACTCTCTCTCACACGGCGCGTGCACCCAGAGAGAGAGACAAGAGGCTCATAAGCCTTCTATAATGAAATCGATCATCGCTCATTTTGTACAACAACAACAACTATAACAATAATAAAACAATAATAATAATAATAATAATAGTTATTAGTAGTAGTAGTTTACTTTACTTTAGATGTAGCTTTGATATTCATGATAGAATAATTTGCAGCATGCATACAACATTTGTAATGTTGAGTACTTTAATGTTTATGAGTAATATATAATTATATATGTTTTTCATGTAATAGTTTTTGCATCATCTTCCACTGTCTCCCAACCTCCTCATCCAGCCTCCACCCTCTTGCCACATTCAGGGTAAGTAATATTCTTTATCTTCATGTTATGGTGCTCTCAGTAATGTTTGTTTAAATAAACATGCATTTACATATTTAAGAAAACTATGTTATGTTTATATATTAAATATATTTTTATATAATATAAATTATATGGATGTATAATATAAATTATATGTAAATATATGTAGACATTTTATTCTAATAAATGAACTTTTCCATGACATTCTAATATATTGAGATGCACCTGTATAAGAAAGGGTGACAAAAATGGCTTTCTTAATAGTAACAATCGGATTCATTATATTTGTGATATTATTATTGATATCAGAAATGAAGATTTCTACCAGTAGCAATTAAATTATTGATATCAAGTATAAACATTTGCACTAGTAACCACGTGATTACTGACACTAAATATAAAGGTTTTTACTAATAAGAACTGTACACTGAAAAAACAAATTTTGAGGTGTAGTAAATTATACTTGATTTACTGTCATAATTTTTACATTGTAATATTACAATTCTTTGAGAACTAGAATTTCTAAGTAAAATTTTTAATAAATACACAATTAAATCATGTATAAAATGAACTGTGTGGGAATAGTAAATAGTATTAGACATTTTCAGATATTATTTAACTGTTTTAAAGTCATTGCACATAAACCTAAAAATACTGAGTACATTTTAATCTAAAATCTTAGCACATTCACGTGACTGAATCACATGCCCACGTTTCAAAATCTCAGACACACGGTTGAGATTGCCACACCGTTGGGATCGTCAGACGTGGATGCAAAGTTATTGTGTACGGTAAGTTATTGCCTTTTTTGTATAAATTTATGACAATGTATATGTACGTGATTATTTTAAAAGTCTGATTGACTTTGTTGTGTAACTCTAGTAATGTTAACTCGAGGTTACATTAACCTAGGCCTGCATTTTCCACTGCAGTCCATGAATAGTCTCATACAGAAGTCAGTTTAAAACCAAAGACATTTGTGTTAGTCAGTGAATTATGTTAAAACACGCCGATTCGAAATTTGCTTTAGGAAAAGTTCAGACATAATTTGCCACCCCCCTCATTTAAGTTCGATCAGGTTACACTTACCACGACTTTCAAAACTTTACATGAAATAACTCGTGCTGAATGACACGGAAAAAAAAAATGTGTAAAAAAGTAATCAATTAAACTATACATTTCGTGCCTATAGCACGATTTGACTTGAGATTATTGGACCAACCAAAATTGCTCTAAACGCATAATGTTACAATTGAGCTGCGTTTTATTTCTTGATGAAAAGCACAATAACGTTTATACCTTCTACAGTTTACGTTAATCTTTGTGGATTACTCAAACGTTTTTTTCTCAGATATATTTATTACAAAACTGAGAATAAAAAAAGACAAAAGATTTGGTTTAACAATGTTACAAAAATATTGGTGATATCATTACAAATAGTAATAGTGTAGAAAAAATACTTTGAAATTTAGCAGCATCATTTTAATCATAATAAGCCATCTAAGATTTAGAATTTACACAACTGGAGATTAAACTTTTTTTGTACTTGATCATAAACTATTGCAATAGGTTGATACATTTGTTCAGTCCAGAAAGTGTCTGAAAAGCTCTGATATTGACTTACGTGTTTAAATGAACTGTAAGTTTTCAAGTTTTTGTGATGGTTCCAACTTCAAGGAGAAAAATGTATATCTAAAGAGGAGTTAAGATTTTCACTTTTACTGTACTGTGATGATTTTGAAATTTGCAATCCTTTAGGAACCTCGAGCAAAAAACATAAGATAACTGGAGTCTACTGGGTGTAGGAGCGTCTCGAAGGAGGTAAAAAAGAAGAACAATCATAAAGTGATAAAAGAAAAAATGGCAAAAACATTCTCCTATCGAAGGCTTGAGGTTGTGAGTGGTAGTCCATGCTGCTGAAGACTTCAAAGAGAGATGGCCTGCCTTATTTTGTGAAGCTGAGGTATGTAAATGTATTCCCTTTTATTAAGCCCTCTTGTTTGGCCAGAAACAATCATTTAAAAGTATTATTTAAATATTGATCTCTTGTCATTTCAGATAATAGAGGAATTTAGGAGACTAACTACGATTTCCCTGGAACAGAGCTTCATGAACAGGCTTGACGCCTACACACCAAAAATGATTACCCTAATGAAGCTCAAGGGAGGTGTTGTGGGCACCAAGCTGAGGCCGTACATGGACATACTGAGTCAGGTGTGTTTATTCAAAATTTAGCTTTTTCACTTTTCCCAGGAATGTGGTCTGTCTCTCATACACAGTATCAATCCTCAGTCAATAGTCAGTTTTAATCACTTTTATTTATATAGTACTTTACACAGCACAGATGGGGTCTTAAATGATGGTAGAGGTCAATTATTGGGTCTTAGCTCTCTGCAAAATATCATCAGCAGTCAAAAATTGGGCCTGGATCCAGATTTGATCAGACTGACTAGATCAGAAACCTTGGGTTAAACCTAAAGATAAGAAAGCAAAACAGTTAAAGGCAACTTTAAATGTTGACACCAATCACCTTTAGATGTAACTGTTACATCTAAAGGTGATTGGTGCCAACACTTAAAGTATATGGGATGTGTCATTATGCGGTTTCCATTACAGTCTTTTAAATTATTGCAGCATCAAAATGTTACTTCTGTCTGTTTACTGAAAACACTGCTTTAGTCTTAGATTTAAACCTAGTGATGTGAAATATCCAGACATATCTTAATTGATTCATAATGTGTAATATATGTAGTGTAGATATATTTAGCGGTTTAAACAGCAAAGAATGGCAACAAAATAAATATTATGAAAAAGCTTAACACGCTACAAAAGCAATTACCAGACAGACTCCATCTTTACAGGCTTTTCTCTTGTAGCCTTCACTCAAATCTCTGCTCCTTGCATGTGTATGACATTGTATTATCACTTGGTAGTTTGTTTTCTATGGATATTGGTTATGTGTTGAAAATAATTATCTATTCACAGAACCAAAACATTGAGATGAGGCGTGAAGCTGTTATCTGGAGCCTCATACTGTACCTTGGTGAGAAAGAAGAGGAGCTGTTTGAAGATTGCCAGGTAAAGTGTGTTTTATTCAATGTCATGTTAAAATTGTATTACCATAACATACACCAGGGGTGGGGAACCAATGCTCCTGGAGGGCCTGCTCATTCTCCAACTCCCCCAGAGTTAAAAAGTTGAGTTTTACCGTTTTTGAATCCATTAAGTCGATCTCCGGGTCTGTCGATAGCACTTTTAGCATAGCTTAGAATAGATCATTGAATTCAATTAGACCAGTAGCATCGCGTTCATAAATGACCAAAGAGTTTCAATATTTTTCCTGTTTAAAACTTGCCTCTTCTGTAGTAACATTGTGTACTAAGACCGACGGAAAATGGAAAGTTATGATATTTTAGGCCAATATGATTAGGAACTATACACTCATTCCAGCGTAATAATCCAGGAACTGTGCTGCCGTTCCCAGTTTGAAAGACTGCGTGATATCACTACGCCTGCTGCGCTCATGTTACAGCAGCACAGTTCCTGGATTATTACGTCGGAATGAGAGTATAGTTCCTAGCCATTTTGGCCTAGAAAATCCTAACTTTTTATTTTCTGCCAGTCTTAGTACACAATGTAACTACTGAAGAGGCAAGTTTTAAATAGGAAACATATAGAAACACTTTGGTCATTTTTGAACTCGATGCTACTGGTCTAATTGGATTCAATGATCTCTCCTAAGCTATGCTAAAAGTGCTATCCCCAGACCCGGTGATCGGCTGAATGGATTAAAAAACGGTAAAACTTGACTTTTTAACTCTGGGGGAGTTGGAGAATGAGCCAATTTCCAAAAAAAAGTGGAATGTTCCTTTAATCAAATACACCGGATCCAGGAAATCAAGGTCTACTAGAAACTTCAAAGCATGTTTGTTGGAGGTGGTTGGGGCTAAACTCTGCAGGACACTGACTCCAGGACAAGGGTTCCCACCCCTTATGTACAGGTTAACCTTAAAGCAGGGGTGTCCAAATTCTGTTCTGTAGGGCCACTGTCATGCAGAGTTTAGCTCCAACTGGCCTCAACGTACCTGCCTAAAAGTTTCTAGTCCGTCTTGTAGAATATTAATGAGCAGAATCAGGTGTGTTTGATTTGGGTTGGAGACAGACTCTTCAGGAGTGTTGCCCTTTAGGACCAAAAGAGCCACAGTCAAGTAGTAAATTTATGGCTAAGGGTAACATTATTTGGCTGTAGTGGCTCTTATGTTATGTTTGACTAATGTTTTACTAAACCTGGCTCGCTGTAAAATAGGCTTGACTCAGTTTAACGTAATCTATACTGTATTACTTCAGTTTAGCTTTTTCAGTAAAATAGAAGTAATTTAGTTTGTCTAAATTTTTCAGGAGGACAACCGCAGTGACAAAACGCAACACACCCTCAATATTCTGATTGTACATGGAGCTGATGGAAAGGATCCAGTGGATGTATCCATTATTCTAGAAGGCAAGGAGATCTTGCCGGGATGCCTAATACTGCTAAAGCTTGTGCCCTGCTTATGGGACTCATTTATGCCCTCAACCTCGCATACCCCAGAGCACTGTTTTACACTTTCGAGGTATTTCAGAGAAATAACTTTTTCTAGAATTGAATGTGATTAAGCTGTCTCCAAAAGTACAAGCTTTAAAGTTGAAGTTGTTATATTAAATGCTTTTGCAGTACTGCAAGTTTTTGGATGCCAGTACTCCCCAACTAAGTTTGAAATCTTCCATGTTGTATTGGACTATTTTCACAGACATAATGTTTTTCTGATCACTTGTGTACATAATTAGCAGTTTTGCCTTTGAATTTAGTTTCACCATTGTGAACAGTGGTGGGAAGACACTTGCCTGTTAGAACGGTTTTCAGCTTTGTGCCAACTAAGGCATCTGGTCTTTTTTTCTTTATTGTCATGTTTAGAGCACTAGTCTAGAGAGCCATGTTAATTGTTGAAACTGCATTGTTTTAGACTATTTTAAATTTAACTGAATTCGTAAAAGCAATACTCAATATCTGTTGGATGCAGAAGCTTTTAAGAAATTTGTTTTGACATTAATTTAGCAACATTGCTTTATATAGAAATATTGACATCTTTAACTGTTAATCTAAATATTTTTATGCATTAATGTTTTATATTTTTTGCATTTAATGTTGTAATGTTTAGAGAACAAGTCCAGAGTGATATGTTGAATGTTGAAACTGCACTATTTGAGAGGATTGCTACTTTTATTGAAATATTAAACATTTTGTATCCATGCATTATATCCCATGTTTTTGTATTCCTTTTTGTAAGGGGTTAAAACACTTTCAGGTCTTGACAAATGTAGTTGTTTTCAGGACTCTAATCCCTAGGGAAACAGTTGTCATTTAAAAAACTTAGGTTTTGCTTTATGTAACTTTTAAAAACAATACATTTGTGTGACTGAGTCATTGTTTAATGTTGGAATGAAATAAAATGTTGATTGTATCTACACTGTGTGGTTTATTAAAATTAAGACAAAATTATTATATTTTTAGTAATATTTAATTACATGTATTTAATAATTAATTGAAATAATAAATACAACCTACCATATAACAGTAAATAAAATGTACTTAATATTTTAAGTAAAGCTGTGTGTAATTAATAAATAAAAATATATAGACTTTATCTAAATATATAAAATACATATTTTATTATATAGTAGAATAAATATAAATCCTACCTTAAATAAAATTTAGTAATATTTACTTAAAATTTTCACAAATGTTACCGAAATTAATACATAGATTTTACTTGATTCTGGAAAGTGTGTTTTACTTAAAATCATAGCAGTACATTTTACTTAAAAAGTGTTAGTGCAAATTGTTACGAGGATTTTTAAGTAAATTTTACTAGTTAGTTTTTTCAGTGTATTTCTGATATGGAAAATTGAAATTTCAACTTAGTAAGACATAATTTTTTGATATAAATAACTGAACATAACCGAATCACTTTCTGCTAATAGATATAGTCAAATATTGCAAAATATGCCATTACCACATTTTCAACAAGTCCAATATTTTGGATTTAGAATGAATTCAAAAACCAAGAGGCAATGCTACTGTCATGAATGTGGTTGCCACTCACTCACTGCACATCACCATTGGACTGCATCTCCCATCATTCACTGCACTCACACATTCCGATCCACCATTACACCAATCACACAGCTGTCACCATTCACTCATTAGTCTTGATTTTCTCACCACACCTGCACCTCATTTACTCACTCACATTTAAGCAGCACTCTCACATGCATTCACCGCGAAGTCTTGTTTTGCCCCGGCTGACATTCTGAGCGTTCATCCTGCCATCTCTGCCTTTGACCCCGGACTGCCCGACCTTGGAATTTTGTGCCTGTGACCCCGACCCCTGCCTGGTATTGTTTACGTCTCTGCTCTGCCTCTGATATTCCTGTTCTGCCTGCTGACCATTGCCTGTTCGATTCTGCCTCTGTCTAATAAATATATATTGCTGCAAGTGGATCCACTCGCCTCTGCCCCGTCTTTACAGCTACACAAGGCAGTGGAAATATGCACGGAGTTCACTACATGAAAGGTGTATTGGAGAGGAGTCATCAGTTCATCCAGTAACACTTCAAGAAAGAATTAATGAAGACAATTACACTGATGAAGACATCTCAAGTGTTACTGAAAGTGTAGAAATTGGGGTCAGTGGGGAGAGCTGCAGTTCAGGACCTGACAGTTTGGTCGATGGGTCCAGTGAGGAAAACTGCAATTCAAACACTGAGGATGAAAACAAAGTGGCCCTAACTTCACTCTCAACATTTTTACAAGAATGGGCAACAAAACACCTCATAAAGCATAATGCCCTAGATGATCTCCTGAAAGGACTTAAAAGAGCTCCCATCAACAGCAAGGACACTGCTGAAAACTCCAAGACTAAATATAGCTGCAAGCAGCGATGGCGGGCCCAAGCCGATGCAAACGCCACCCCGGTGGCATCAGGAAAGCGGTGCCCAGCGGGCACATGCATTTACAGTAACCCTCTAGCAGTCTGGTTTTAAGGGACACGGCAATTAAAGGGTTAATCCAAACCACCAACTCTGTGAAACACACACAGTTTAAACAGAAAGTCTCTCTCTCTCTCTCTCACATGCATTTACAGTAACCCTCTGGCAGTCTGGTTTTAAGGGACACGGCAATTAAAGGGTTAATCCAAACCACCAACTCTGTGAAACACACACAATTTAAACAGAAAGTCTCTCTCTCTCTCACATGCATTTACAGTAACCCTCTGGCAGTCTGGTTTTAAGGGATACAGCAATTAAAGGGTTAAACCAAACCATCAAAACTGATAGGGCCTAAGACATTTTTTGAGCTGTAATGCAAAAAAACACCAACAACAACCAGAAATGACTGATTCTTTTTTTCTGGTGATTAAAGATATGTTTAAAAGTCTCTCTCTCTCTCTCTCTCTCTCTCTCAGTCTCTCTCACACATGCATTTACAGTAACCCTCTGGCAGTCTGGTTTTAAGGGATACAGCAATTAAAGGGTTAATCCAAACCATCAAGTCTGCGCAATACATACACACACAGAACAACATATAAAACTTTAGTAACACTTTCGAAAAGGTTTCAGTTATTAACATTAACTATATTAATTAACATGAACAATACTTATAAAGCATCTAATAATGCATGACTATTTTTACTAACATTAAAAAATTATAAATGCTGTAAAAATATATTGTTCATTGTTAGTTAATGCATTAACTAATGTCAACCTAAGATAATTTATTGTACATTTTTACCAACTCATTTTCTGATCTTTAACCATTTAAAAAATATATTTTAATCTATAAGCACTTGTGAAATAATTATATAAAATATATTACCAGTAAAATACATAATAGCCTATTTCATGTATTTATTTCTTATTCTAATTAATTGAACTGAGCAGTAAAGGGTCAGGTTTAAAATATGCCTTATCCTATCAGTGAGAGGGAAGGATTATATCAAACTTAATGATTTTTCTTTTAAAGATAAAAAAATGAATGCTCTATAAGCGTTTCTACAATAAACATTTAAACCTATACTGGCAGTACAATACATATTAACTTTGTAAAAGATATTTAATCCTTTGACTCCATCAAGTGGTCATCCTTGGTATTACAGTCTTCACCTGAGTCCTGTAAAGTGTGATACATTTCATTTTTTGGTTGCCCTGGAGCATGTTAGCATTTATTATATAGCATTTATTAATGTCAGTTCATATTAAGTTCTAAAGTAAAACATTATTAAAATGTAAAATTGTATCTGTTAACATTAGTTAATGCACTGTGAATTAACATGAACATTATGATTAAATAACAGTGGTTCATAAGATCATTTAGAAATTGTAAGTCAATTATTAATAAACTATTTAAATGTACATTTCTAAATGCAAAAAAATGAAACTGTACAACTCTACACTTGATAAAAAATGACAAATAAACGTTGACAATTTCATTGAAAATAAATAAATAAAATAAAATTGTACAGTTTTACAGTTTCATTTTTTTTGCATCTTGAAATACATATTTCTGAGTTCTGTATCCCTCTGTGTTGTGTTTGCTTATTTTTTTACTCTTAGGAATATAACTGAGCCTTTAAATCTGCTTTGTAATAGATATGCTTATAAATAAAGAACCAGGCATTTATAGCTATATTTATAAACTGCTTACTAATAACTCTTAATGTTGGGATAATGCTTTATAAAGGATGAACTGACTATTTAATAAAGCTTACCTAATGACTCATAGCGTGCAGTTATTATTTAGTGTTACCAAATTATGTTGTCAGTGCCCTATAAATTACAACAGTTGCCAAAAATGTTATGATCTATAACCATTTAAAATTATCTATAAGCATTTGTGAAACAATAATATACAACTATATTACCAGTAAAATACATAACTTATTTTATGTCTATGTTTCTTATTCTGTTTAACTGAACTGAGCAGTAAAGGGACATACTTAAAATATTCCTTATCCTATAAGTGAAACAAGTTAGAACATATAGATGTTGTAATTATTTTTCCTTAAAAAAAAAAAAAAAAACGTTTTTAATTCTCTATTGGCTCTACAATAATTATGTAAAAGTATATTGACAGTGCAGAACATTTCAACTGATTAAATCATTGTTTTTAATTCTAATACACAGAGAAAGAGATCTTGTAATTCTTCAGGATTAAGGTTATGCTTCCATCTTGTGTTCATCCTTGGTATTACAGTATTCACCTTTTACAACAGTGATAGTTTTAATTTTGTGTTGTTGTCCCTGAGCATGATAAATTCAATTTTTTTAACCATACTTCCTCAGAATGACTTTTTCCCTGCATGTAAAAAGTTTTGAAATGTTTGGAAACTGCACTTTAAAGATACAAGAAAATTACTGCTATCTTTTTTAATGTTACTTTAATAAATCACCATAGCCACACCGTTCAAGCTATCCAAAAGCTGTTCGCAATTTAAGTTCCTCTATGTTTTGGCATCACGCAAACAAAGTTTGGGGTGCATAGTATAATTCTCCTCTGAGTAGTATGCAGTAATTTACATCATTATTTCCACACACAAATAAAAATATCCGGCTTCCTGATGGTCGTAGCTAATGAGTGTAAATTAGAAAGTTGTCCGGCTTGATTAGAACAATATATGGCCTGAGTTTGGTGACTGTAGCTAAAACTAACCCCCCAAGTTTTGACAAAAGGTGACGCTATAGAGTGCCTCCTCCACGCCCGTTTGAGCTTTTGCCAGTGTCTATCTTTAATTAATACTGATGTGTGTGTTGAGTTTTATGAAATTTTAAACATCTTAAGTGCCTCAAAATCACCAGAAAAGAATATTGAGGTTTGACATGTTGCCATGGCAACAGTATTTTAGATATCAATATTCCTTCACAGTTTCACATCGGCCGTGTTTTGAAATTATTCTGATGAAGTTTGAAGCAAATTGGGTAAAAGTAAGATGGTGAATTCAAAGCATTTTGAAAATGACACACTTCCTGCTGCCAGTTGGTGGCGCTATAACTTTGCCTCATAATTGTCACATCGATGCGATCGGCTTCATACACCGAACAAACCACTGAAGTGTGATCAAAATCAGACAATGTATGTGGACTTTATTAGACACTTCCTGTCTCTCAATTCTCGCCATAATTTCATCGCCTCGCCACGGGCAAACCGTTTGAGATATCAAAAATCCCTCCACAATTTAGCATCCCCAATGTTGAGATCACGTTCACCGAGTTTGGTGCTCGTGTGTTGAAAATCCTGGGAGGAGTATTTCAAATTCCAGAGCATGTGCTTTTTAAACAGCCCTGAATAGCCGACTTCCTGTTGGGCGGAGCCCATGACATGCTGCGCAAAAGTTGTTCGGCTCGATAAGATCTATATGTGTACCGAGTTTCATATGAATACGTGCAAGTATGTGTGAGCTACACATCAAGTTTTCTGATGGTGTTCCAGGGGGCGCCGTAGAGCCTCTGTGCCACGCCCGGGTCCCAGCCTCAGCGGCGTCCTAACTGCCGCGGGTTCCAATGTGTGTGCACATTTTCAAGAGTTTTTGACCATGTTAAGCCCCCCAAAAATGCCCGGATAGTCGATAAAAAAAAAAAAAAAGAATCCTAACGAAAACAATAGGGCCCTGCGCCTTTCTGGCTTGGGCCCTAATTAATCAGTGGCAAAATCTGGAATGGAGTGTGTCCATTTTAATTTAAGAGAGAGCCTTCTTGAGCAGCTGCAGCGCTATCCAAGAGAGATTACGGAAGGAATTAGCACATTGGAGCTATCATTTAATATAGATGGCCTGCCGATTTTTAAAAGCAGCAAAACACATATTTGGCCCATCCTTTGTGCCATTCATCTGCCACCCATCAGTGTCTTTCCTATCACACTGACACTCGGTCCCACCAAACCAACAAATTTGGATTTTACTGAAGAAGCCATAAAGGACATTCAGGAACTTCTGGACAATGGTTTGGATGGAAAATAAATAAAAATCAGATGTGTTGTGTGTGATGCACCTGAAAGAGCCCTGGTAAAAAGATCAAACAGTATTCTGGGTACTATGGGTGTGATAAATGCACACAGAAGGCGCATGGGTGGTTTGGCGTGACCTACCCAGAGGTTGATAAACTCACTTTTCTAGCAACGACACATTTCGCTGAAATGACTAGACGTCAAGAAAATGAGGACACTCCTTTGTCCCCTTTCTGAGCCTCCCACTGGACATGGTAGAACAATTCCCAATTGATTACATGCACCAAGCTTGCCTGGGAGTAATGAAAAAACTAATAACAGTGTGGATTAGAGGAGACAAGAAGGTGAGAATGTCTGCTGGGCAAATAAGCAGTGACCCAAAGGCTGCTGTCACTTCGAAAGGTCATTCCCAGCTGTTTTGCCCGGAAACCGAGAAATCTGGAAGACATTGACAGGTGGAAGGCAACCGAACTGCGGCAGTTTGCTGTTTACACAGGAAAGATCGTGCTTAAATGAATTCTGGCTGACCAGCTATACGATCACTTTATGGTGTTCACTGTTGCCTTGAGTCTTCTGCTTTGCCCTACACTTGCAGTGAAACACAACAGCTACAGCAAAGAGCTGATGAAATACTTTGTTGGAAAAGCAGGAGAACTATATGGAGACCAATTCATTGTGTACAATGTACATTCAATGGTGCATCTACCAGAGGAGGCAATGGCTTTTTACTCAAGTGGTCAAACGGCTAGAGGAGATGTCAAAATCCCCACTGTCTGTGGAGGCCTCTGAGCCCAAATTCAAAAGGCTTAATAATGCCTTCATACTTAATGAAGGAAAATGCTGTGAGGCCATTGAAGAGAGAGAAGAGTCAGATGATGGTTGCCAGATGCTGCTGTGCAAGCTTTTTGAGAAAACAGAACCACTTTTCAGAGATCCATGTGACTCAAGAATACTTGGATGCTTCAAAGTGCAATCAAGGCATGCTGTTATGAAGCTCATACCAGAACGGCAGCTGACAAGAAAAGCTATAATGGTGGAAAAAAGAGAAGAGACGATTTTCTTAGCAATCCTGCATGTGCACAGATAATGTCCTAGGAGTCAATCTCTCTCTCTCTCTCTCTCTCTCTCTCCCCCCATTCAGTTAAATTCAAATGAGCTAAGTTGGAAGGATTATATAATACAGGAAATAACAAGATAATTATTAAGACCTCTCCCTCTCTACTCCCCTCCCCTAATTCAATTTATTGACATGAAGTGCAGTTTTGTAAAAACATTACAATGAACAAAAAAATTATTGTATAATATTTATTCAATAAATTATTGCTTATAATAACTGATTTTAATGACCTTCACTGTTTATCCTTCTTGGAATGTCCTTAATAATACTGCACATTCAAGGAGCATTAAAGTCTTACAAAAGCTACAAGAGAGTGTCGAGAACCAGCAAGACACCCTGGCTATGCAGAGACTGTTACTGGCTGCAGTAGCTGTGACCGTGACCGAGGAAGATGGGGAATTCATGGAAAATGGGCCATGCCAAACAGTGGATGAACTGCAGATCCTTGACAGGGAATTGGGAAAGAAAGAAAAAAGGGCCAAGATGGTAATACTTCTGCAAGACACTTAAATAAACCTACATTTACCAGTGGGGGTACATGGAAAAATGTGGCACATGACAATTGCTGTTTACAACCTAGTGCAAATAGTAGTGACCTTGGTACTAAATAATTGATTCCATTTACATACCAAGGGGTGAAAACATTTTGAATTGAATTTTAAACTTTTTAATTTTTGTCTTGAGACGAAACCCACTCAAAACTATCCCACCTTTGAGCCCGACGAGTCAGACCTGGGTAAAATCGCTGATGTTCCACAGCGTTAATGTACACTCTCTTACATAATGCATATGTGAGTGGTGCATATGCTTGAATTACTTTTATTCATTTAAAAACTATAATTTTGTGTGAAAATGTGTTCACATATAAATGTGGAACAACACATCAATCACATCTTGAAAAGTTTCCATTCAAACAACAACAAATATCTTTCATCTGCTGTCACGATGCCATTCTTTTTTTCTCTAAATAACAGTCTTTCTTGGTTTTAAACAGAATAACTACCTTCGGTCCCTTGGGGGATCAAACCCAGATGCAACCTTGCGCAACATTGCATCAAATGAAGTATTGGGTGCCTACAGCCTTAAAAGGAATAGAGGCAAACTACCCTTCCAACACATGAAGATCTGTAACATAATCATAGGCAAGTTATCAGTCATTTTTAATGGTTATTAATAGCCTCTTTTTTTGCACTTTGGAAAATTGTTCTGGTCCCAATGTACATAATACCTCAAATAGCTACGATGTTTACAACATATTATTCCTACTTCTAGAGGCAATGCAGAAGTTGTACAAGTTTCTAAAGGCCAGTGAGATTGAAGACCTCATTTCAATGGTCCTAAAATTTGCCCCACACAGGCATTTAAAATGGTAAGCAACCGTGTCAGTTTTGTTTTAATTTTCAATGATTCAATGTACCTCATGCAAAATCAGAAACTTTCTCGTGTTATTTTTGACATGGTTTATAGGCTGATATTAGTTTTAATAAGGTTTGTAACTTTACAGTGACATCGAGTGATGAGTGGCCTACAAAAAAGACAAGCATTGTGCAAACTTATGCGAGAGTTACTTCCGTATAGACCCCTTCACGGTATACGTCACAGGAAAATTCAAAGTTCGCAGTGCGCATGTCGGGGTCAGAAAGTTCATTCCATCCCATTGAATTGTGTGTTAACCAGAGAATTTCTCGTCAAGACAAAACTTAGGGCTGTGACGGTGGCAGATTTTTACCACCGCGGTGGTAATGGACCAACTACCACAGGTGGCGCGGTGTTGTGATATATATATATATATATATATATATATATATATATATTAGTGGGCATAGATTAATTTTTTAATCTAGATTAATCTCACTGTAATCTTGGAATTAATCTAGATTAAAATGGCTCATTTGAATTCTGCGAAGGCATTCAGAATATGTGTGCTACCCAAATAATGACTAAAAGTAAGTCTTTGAGAACGGGTTTCTCAAGCCAGGTGGCGCTTAGACCAGGGCTCATCTCCTGTTTCCAAAAAGCATCACAAAGCTGTTCTACTATGATAATTGGTGATGAAAATAAATTATGTTCAATAAGATGTACTTGTGTTTACTAACTGTTTATTCAGTTAAACATGAATTTTGAATTGTAGGCCTACATAAGAGGTCGTGATGAACTGTTTACAGTTTCCATTGGGAAGCTTCTTAAAATAAATTTTCCTGAAGCAAACCCGGCGGCTTCATAGCTGCATCCATGTTAGCACGTCACGTTTGATGTGGTAATTTCACAGTAACGTTAGGCATACACACAGGTTCAAGCAGAGGGTGACACGGGAGTGAATTCTCAAACCTCTCCGTCTCACTCCCACAAAATTAATCTCTTCCGTCCCAATCCCACGAAAAACTGGGGAAAATCCCGTTCCACTCCCGGAAGAATGAATCCCATTCCCTCCCACTCCCGTGTTTTTTTTTTGTTTTTGATAACTGTCAATTACAGTAAAAATATAGTACAGATCACAGCGTGGCCACCTTATTAGTTGAATAAAAACCCAAAATGTAGTTTTTTGTTATTATATTGAACTGAAAGCCATCACAGTGTTGCACAGATTCAATTTCATGTAAATCATCCATGCTAACACACACGCCTTCTATTTTTATTTTTTAGACATTTCACTCTCTATAGATACATTTTTCAAAGACGGAGTTTCGAAGTTTCTTGCTCAAGTTCACATGAGACCTAAAGCGCATCCTGTTTGCTTAAAAGCGCAATGTTTCGTTGTTATTCTGAGTGCACACAAATAAACGTAGAATCTTTACAGATTCGAAAGATGTATTAGGTTACTTTTATCTGTATGACCAAAAATGACGGAGATTTTAAGAGCAAGTGAGCGCACCGGAGCCTGTCCTGCAGCAAAGCGCTTCCACTTTCCACACAAACACTTCAATAGCGCACATTTCTAGGTTAACATCATATTGAGCGCCATGTAAAGTTGATACTACATACATCTTTCAGAGAAAAGCCATATTTGAGGTTGATGAATGATATGTGAGCGTTTGGATGTCCTGCCCGAGTGTATTACCACATAGACCAGCCGTTAACAATCTGTCCATCACGGACTGTGTCATTCACTTAACCAGTCACACCAAAGCAAACAGGAGGAGAGCATAAAAAGACAGGGCAACTAGAATTGAGTTCAGAATTAAAATATACAGTTTATAGTTTATTTATATAAAACGTATATTTGTGTGTAAAGTTGGGTATTATTACTATTCCCGGTCCCGCCCATTCCCGATTAAATATTTTCCTCTCCTGTCCCAATCACGTGATTCGTAGCGATTTTGTTTCCCATCCCGCGGGATTCCCGAAAAAATGTCAGCCTCTAGTTCGAAGACTCGTTCTCGCCCCCTACAGTGCAATTCGGCTAGGTATACATCCGCGCTAAAATATCAGGGTGAAAGTCATCATAGCTTGCGTAGAATAGACCCAGCTCCCAACCCAACTTTGAGAATAGATTAACGGCGATATTTTTTTTCTCGCCGATAAGAGTCTCACGTTAACGCAGCACGTTAACGCCGATAACGGCCCACCACTAATATATATATATAATTCTGAAACGCAAAAATAAATAAATGATGCTCAATCATCTATTAACAAACATACGTGTTTATTTTAGCACTTACGTCAGTGAACACTCAGCCTGCAAAAGACTAAAATAAATATCAAATCAATAATACAGTTAAATAGGAAAGTAGCCTTAAATGAGAAAGTTAAATACACCCGGTCTACCTCACGCGAGCGGCACGGCGAGATCCCATTATAATCAGTGATGCTGTCTACACCAGATGCGCGATACAACACGACAAATCGGTCGCAGTAAACTGTCTCGTCCTATTTATGACGAACTGAAACTAAGTTAAAATGTCCTGTGGACAAACTCAACCTGTTGTGTTGCGACGCGGCTTCCACCAAGCAAGCGGGCGCGTTAACTCCTCGTGTGCTGCACGCGCTCTCTGTGGAATAGGAATCGCGTCGTATGTTGCCACATTTCTTGTTAACATCTTCCATTTACCGCTGTCTTATTCGTATTTGGCCAATTTGGAGAAATCCTCACCAATACACACCTGATCATCCGGGCGTTTACGATGATGTGAACTTGAAGACACTTGTACAAACGCGGATGGGTGACATGAATGGAGATGATTCCAGATCAGCGATTTAGTATTTGGTTTCCCAACAAGGTCCATCGCTCATCACTAAATAAATATGCTGAATGCAGAATAAACATTCTATAATTCCTACCGCCGGTGGCAATACACAACAGCGGTGGCAACCGACCACCGCCGGTGACGCAGTTGTCACGGCCACCGTCACAGCCCTAGACAAAATGCCTACTTGTTGCGTCGTGGACTGTGAAAATCGCACCTGTTCTGGAGTCAAGTTTTTCAGGATTCCTGCAGAATCTTATCCGTTACAAAAAAATAGACGACATCTGTGACTGCAAGCTATTAAACGGGCAGACTGGGACAATACTACGATCAAAGAGGCTCGTGTTGGTAGCGCTCACTTCATATCAGGAAACGTTAAAGTCATCCTTTATCATCCCTTTCTGTTTGCTTAAACTCGAAAGCCTGGATTGCATGAACAGTTTTCTGTACGTTAAGCTATGCAAGTTAATAGTTTTGTAAATGTCATGGACTTGTGTCATGCTACAGACGTAGCCAGCTGCTAGTAGTTAGCCGCAGGCTAGCGCCAACATTGTGCCAACAACGGTAGAGTTAAGCCATGATAAGTAAACAAATGTTTTCTGTAAACTGTAGACTGATTTAATAGTTAGGTGAAGTTTGATATCTGGCATAAATTGTGACCTGTGGCATGCTACAGACTTAGCAGATAGCAGACTAGCTTTACATTAGCGCTTTCACTATGACAACAGTAGATCGTGTTGTAATCAATGTGTGCAATTCTTTTTTGTAGGAGAGGCATCACTTGACTCCAGTAGTCCTGACTTTGTGCCCTCCTTGTTTGTGTACACAAAACAAAGCCAGACACCTAAGACAAAAATGGAAAGGTACAAATAATAATAAAAAAGTATCTTATCTATCTATAAGGCTTGTCTGTTTCTCCGTGACACAATATGCCGGTCTATTAGCCGCGCCATTTTTCTGACCCCAAGCTGCGCGAGCACCCAACCTAGGCTTTCGATGTTTACAAACATTGAAGGGGTCTATAGAAGCCCAAACTCCAGTCAGTCATAAATAAATTAATTAATAAAAAAATAACTGACGGAGCTGCGTTTAAGGCGCAGGATTCTCTGTCCACTTCATCAGATGATGATACAGATGATTAATATTTCTCATGTGGCCCAAACACAGAATTACGAGAAGAAAAAAGCCAGTGTTGTTTTTGAAAGCCGGTATTTAAGCTGCTATAACTTTTTTCATTAATGACTGCAATGTTTTGGAAAAGTTAAAGACCATCTGTAGGCCTAATTAAAATGATTGACAAACTCATTGCACAAATATTTTCTATGAGAAGCAAACTAATAGCCTAGTTTATAATCTTCACTGTGCGTCACTAATGCGGTGATGCGCAATTAAATTATTGCAGGGCAAATTAATTGTAGTAATAAATTCACATCTTAAGGCTTGCAGGTTTCATAATGGTATAATTTTTTTCAAAGTAAGAAGAGGGCAAGTTAAAAACATGTTTAGTTATTGTTGTAGTAACTGCCTTGCAAAAAAAAAGAATTCCTAGCCAGCATAAAAAAATAATTATGGCTGCTAAATTTTGTACTGCACTACAGTCAATATTTTTAGGCCTATAAATTCTATGACTCATCTATTTTTTTCCCCTTTGTTTTTGATTTGCAGCTGATGGTGAAGTGAAGACGTTGGAGAAGTTGTTCAGTTTCATGTTCACCGTAAACTTTTTCATACCCATTGATGTAAATTTTGTTTGACATTGTTTGTTTAAAATGTTCATATCTCATTTCAGAGATTGAGATCGTTTCTTTAAATGCAAGTTATATTTATTTTTTATAAAATTTAATTCATAGTTCATAAGATTCTTATGTTTTGTGAACAATAAACTTTGTAGAAGAAGTGGCTTGTTTACTGATTATTTATATACAGGCATCAGAATGTAGAGGTTAGGAGAACGTTCTGGGAACCTTCAACAACGTGCTTAGGTTAGGGGAACGTTCCCAGAACGTTAGTTTTTGGTTCCCAGAATGTTCCCTATTGGTTAGCCAGGAAAGTTTTCTTAACGTAAATAGAACGTTCCCCTAACCTTAAGGGAACATTCTATTTACGTTAAGAACTTTCCTTGCTAACCAATAGGGAGCGTTCTGGGAACCAAAACTAATGTTCCCAGAGCGTTCTGGGAACCAAAATTGTTAGCTGGGTAGTTGAAACACCCATATATATACATAATAAATATTCACAGTACACACATGTAAACAAAACTTTTATTCTGGATGCGATTAATTGTGATTAATCATTTGACAGCACTAATAACATAACTGTAATTAGCATTATTTTTTTTCATTCCAGATTTGATTCTATGGATGGTGGGAGAGACATGTAACATGTAAAGCATTTCATTGGAGAAGCACCAATAGGTATTAATGGGGATAATGTTTCTGCAAGACTTACCTAATTGAAGCGAACAAGATCACTGTCCCAGATGGTCTAAGCGTCGGTCTTCAAGACTGCTCCTCAACTAAAAGGAGTTTATGTTTGTTTCAGTTTTCATGTACAGTGTCAAGACTATATGAATTCTCAATATTCAGGCCTGTGAGGCAGGGAACAGGCACAAGTATGTGAATGATTTTTGGGATTTCACAAAATCTTGATAGTGTAAAACCACTTCCACTGTGGTCACTATGCTGGATCCACTCCAGTTCACACATAATAGACACAAGGCTTTGCTTGACCCTGCTTATGCACCCTAAAGGAGATACCTGGGTTTTATTTGTGGATTTTAGCTCAGCTTTTAATTCAGTAAAATACATATTCTCCTGAAAATGGTCATTAATCTCAGTATAAATACGGGGTTAGTTCTCTGGATCAGAAACTTTATTTCCTGACGCACTCTGAGAGTCTGTGAGGAGATGAGCTCACTGTGAGTGCAGACTGTTTCTCTCCACTCTGAGTTTATGATCGAGGAGAAACACTTCAGCCTGTTGAAGTATGCTGAGGGAGGCTTTAGCTGGCCTCCAGAGAAAACACACCCGTTGTGAAGCGGTCTATCAGGCTCATACTGAGGTCTTTGAGTCATAGGCATCAGAAATCAATGTTGCCAAGACAAAATAATGTATTATTTCTAAAAAAAAATTGAGCCAGTTTCACTTGATGACTAACATGTTGAAATTGGGGAAAGCTTTAAATACCTGTGTACAATTCGGGACTCTCGATTCAGCTTCTCCCCTCCCCAAAAAAGCTAATTTTCAGGAGTTGCTCACCTTGGACAACTCATGTTTTCATTTGCCTCAATAGCAAACACAAAAAATCCTGAGTGTGTTTCACTTTCCAAAAAGTAAAAAAAAAAGTAAATAAAGAAACGAATAAAGAAAGAAATTACTAGATGTTCATTAGTCACAAGAGTGAAGGTACGTGTTCCTCAGCCTTTTTTATAGAAACACAATAATTAGTTTTATGTCATTTAAAGGTAAGAAAACACAAAGTATAGTGTTGTAAATAAACATAATTTATTTACATTAAACAAATTTAAATAAACATTTATAACATAAAATCAAATATAAACGTTTCTAGATTTATGATGCTAATAACTGAGGAAATACGCATAGCATACGCATATAATAGACATCAATGTAAACGAGACTTTTATTTTGGTGTGGTGTTGTGACGTCATAAAGCTGCACCGCGCTCCTGCATCTGTGATTCGGCTGAAGAAAGGTTCGTGGTTTAAGTTTATAATCGATGTAAACTGTTCTGTCAATGTAAACGTTTTTACGCTACGAAAATGAATGAATCAATCCTAAATATAAGTTGTAATACTTTAATTTAAGATTATTTTTGTGAGTAAAGTGCATCCTCATACTAATAACAAAAGGTGCGTCTCATTTGGCTCCCGATATCGTGAATACGTACATCGTTCATGTACTAGAAAGAAGAGAGATAAACTGAGAATCCGAATAATCTGAACAGAATTATTCATAAAATGATTCCGTGATTCGAATCAGCGCGCGCTGACGATAAAAGAGAAAATAAACAGTGTTCCTGTGGCTCAGTGGTAGAGCATTGCGTTAGCAGCGCAACAGGTCGTGGGTTCAATTCAATATGTTGTGGAACACACATACTGATAAGAAAATGTATATCCTGAATGCACTGTACGTTGCTTTGGATAAAAGTGTGTGCTAAATGCATAAATGTAAATGTGAAAGAGAACAACAAACGACAACCCAGGTGAAAAAAAGTGCAGTAAAATACACTGATGTAATAAAAGTGCTATATTTACGCACACTAATTTTGTATTTAATATACAAAAAAATATCCTTTAGTACTTATTTAATGATCTTAAGAACATCTAAGTGTAACTTAACTGAGAGACCATGAATATGAACTAAAATGGCTTTTAACATACTTTCTCTGTAAAAAGTATTTAGCTACTAGTAGTACTATTGAAAGCATCTTTCATACACTTCTGAATATACTCTTCATAAATAGAAAATATGCTTATTAATTATTTAAATTATAATAATAATGTATAATACAAGATGTATTTATAATGTATTGTATTGGGCTTTAATAATTGTGTGGCAGATACCACTGGTATATGGACCAACTATGCAGGTGGCGCTTTGGAAGTTTTATATATATATATATATATAATTCAAACATAAAATAAATAAATGAGGCTCAATCATCTATTAACAAACATAGTGTTTTTATTAGCACTTACGCAGTAAACTAGCTACATGCAAAACACTAAAATAAATATCAAATAAATAATACAGTTCAATAGGAAAAGCCTTAAATGAGAACAAAAGTTAAATACAGGCTACCTCATTCAAGAGCGAGAACCAAGAATTATAATCAGTGATGCTGTCTAACCAATGAGCGATACAACACGACAAATCGGTATAAATGTCTCGTTATTTATATTTAACTGAAACAAATAAAATGTCCTGTGGACAGACTCAACCTGTTGTGTTGGATCCGGTTTGAACCACGGTTCACTGTTCTGGATTTTACTACATAATTAAACAGAGCAGTGTGTTTTTGCATATGTTTGACCGGTTGTTTTTTATAATGATAAATGAACAGGCTGCATTGTCAAGGTAGAATGCCTAATTGTGAACGCATGCGGCGGTGGAACAATCACTTGATTTATTCCCCTTCTAACAGTGGAAGCAACTCCTCTCAGTCATGAAGATAATCGCAATTATAAAAGGTTTGCTGTTATATGTGTGCGTTCACAATAAAAACTAATCTTTGCTTTTTTGTAAAATAAGCCAAAAAATAGGATGCAGCTTTCTGCCGTCTGCTTTAATTGCGCGCAGCACAAAAATGAACAAACTCTGCATACTCTAAAAAACACTGCAAAACAACACAATTTGGGTTGACCGAACAAATTTGGGGCTAATTTTACCCAGTAAATTGGGTTGTATATTTAACCCATCATAAAGGGTTGATTTAACTCGGCAAATGGGTTAATTTGTTTGTATTATTTTTTATTTTATTTTTTTACTTTATGCATGAAATAATGTTTACAGATTAGATTAAATCCTCTAAACTTTAGTAAAATAATACTCCAGGAACACTGGTTTACGTGATAACTTCCTTTTTGTTTTCATTTATTTCTCATTTGCTTGTTTTTATGTAAGCTATACACATTGCCTATTTAATCTCGATTAACAAACATTAGAAGTAAACATTAAAAAGACGTAATTCACGAGTAAATGGACCGCTCTGTAATTCTGTTTCCACCGTAACGACGCTCGAGCCGGAGTCGTGTTCGACAGGAACTGCTCACGGATAAGACCGCCGCCCTGAGTTTCACTCATGGATGAAATGTACTGCGATTGCCTTCACAGTCTGCCCAAAAACAAACCGTAAACAGCTCTGAGGACATATTTTAACATCCAAAGTATTTGTGTTCTGTATCTTTATAAATATAAATGTTTATTTTATGCAAAGCATCAGACTCTTCATCACGCAATAAGACCGACATGAGCGACGTTTGTTTAGTGATTCACACCGTGCGCCTGTATGTTTCTCTGCATAAAATTGAACGATATACTGCACAAAAACGAGTTTATCAATAAAATTATATGTACACTGTAATGAAGTTAGTAGATACGGGAAGAAGGAGGCGGGAACCGGCGAACATTTAAAGACTTTAATAATAAAATAAACAAACACAAATGAAAAGCGGCAGCCCCTCACGGACGACTGCCGCACACAAAACACAAACTAAAAATCCAGGCCTGGTCCTCTCTCGTCTTCCACTGTTGTCACTCCTCATTTAACCCTTCCGAAGCTCCTCCGTGGGACTCGAGACCGGTGAGTGGCGCAGGTGTTGTTCATTACCATTTACTCCACCGGCCTCGCTCCGTTCCCACGGCTCTCGGCCCCATCCCACTCGTCACATACACAAACCTGTATTTACCGGAGAAATGCTTCAATTCGATGGTGCTTAGAACTGCTCTCTCCAAAAGACGACGTGAAATCCCAGCGATAAATAACCCAACCGCTGGGTTACTCTGACCCAGGATAACAGGTAACACAAAAACTACCCAAACACTGAAAAAATAACCCAAAAGGCTCAACCCAGCATTTGGGTAAAAAAATAACCCAGGATTTTTTTTAGAGTAGGCTGCTTGTTGCAAAGTTTTTCTTTCATTTTCTTAAATTATTATTTAAGTGAAATTAGTTTATTTGTTATAATATATAGCACCTAGCTTTATTATATTTTTCTCTGCTCGCAGAAGTGCTGCAGGTGCGTGATGTGATGCTATGATGACCATGTGCTTTTTGTGCATGTAAAATGAATCACCGGAAAACAAATAATAGTATTTTTAACGGGTCACAGACACTGATTCTTTCTAATTTAATTCAGTTCTAATTTCAAATACTCTTGTTGGTTAACAGTTAATAATCGATTAACGAGAGTCGGTTGTCGGTTAGGAAAAATAACCAAAATGAACATCCCTAACTGGAAACAATTTAAAATAAGGTTAATTGTCAATAACTAACACTAACAAAAATAATAAATAGGTACTGTTATAAATGTATTGTTCATTGTTAGTTCAAGTTATTTAATATTCACTAATGTGAGGCAAGGGGCAAAATCTTGCCTAGGGCAGTAAATTGGCCAGGGCCGGCCCTGAGAGTCGGACTCGTAATGGAAAGGTTGCGTATCGAGTCTTGGGTCCGACAGGAATTGTCGTGGGGGGAGTGAATAACCAGTGCTCTGTCCCCTAAATACCACGACTGAGGGGCCCTTGAACAAGGCACCGAACCCCCAACAGCTCCCCGGGTGCCGCAGGTTAAATGTCTGCCCACTGCTCTGGGTGTGTGTTCACGGTGTGTGTGATTTCACTGCTGTTTGTGTGCACTTTGGATGGGTTAAATGCCGAGCACAAATTCTGAGTATGGGTCACCATACTTGGTCGTATGTAATGTCACTTTCTTTTTAAAGTTAATTTAAGTGTTAGTGCTAATTAGTGTATTTATATTAGGTGTACTTGAGTAGCACAGTTGGGAAAATTTTCATTACATTACTAATATATATACACAATATCTAAATATTAACCTTTATTAATGTTTATTTTGTTTATGCATTTTAATAAGGTAATTTAAGTCCATTAACTATCCCTTGATGACTGACTCCCTTACCAGTGCACTGACTACTAAACTAGGCAGCTGATTGAGACACACAGAGATTTAGTTTGCATTTATTTTTTATATCTGTTAATTATTCTCATCTTAAACAGGACAAAGTGGCCAAACACACAGAAAAACTCCTGGTGGATCAACTGTGGCACGAGATTATAAAGATGTCGTTTTTTAAAGAGGAGAGTGAACACATGAAGATTGAAGAAACAATCAGGGTCAAACTTCAAGATACTGAGGAACAATCAGAGATGGTGTTTATTAAAGAGGAGAGTGAAGACATGAAGATTGAAGAAACATTCAGAGTCAAACAAGAAGATACTGAGGAACAAACAGGTTGGTTTTCATTCTCAAAGATGAACTCACTCATCTGATCCTTAAAATGTGCAGCTCTACAGAAATTAATGTTATTTATGAAGAATGTCACATGAGTGCAGTAATTAACTATTTCACACGCTACTTTAAAATAGTCTAGCCGAGCCCCCAGGGTGAGTTTCTTTATTTAGGTTAGAATGTATCGCCATATTGTTTCCATAGCAACATGTCATGCTAGTCATGTGACAACGCAGCCACAATAGCTCTGTATAGACCTTTTTCCTGAGTAAATGATGAGTGATGAGTGTCACTTTGATGTGATATGTGTTTTTCAGGGCCGACACCGATACCGATTATTACAGATCAAGTGAACCGATAACTCATATTTTGAACCGATATACGTGTCTGGAAAATGAAATGAATGCCAAAATTAATAATAACAAGAGCTCTGACAAAAATGGCAGAGAATTTTTTTTAAATTTTTCTTTAAATGCTTTTAAACAGGTCTTTAATTCTGAAAACTGTTAATAACAACAACATTAAATAAACAGTAATATAATAATAACATAAGTGAAGGGATCACCCAGAAGCATTCTGTAAACATTTTGTAAAACTTAAAGTAAACGATTTAGCGACAGTGATTATTCTCAACAAAAGCTGTAATAATTGTTGTAGTTGTATTACGTATACAGTAATACTATATTCATTAAACCGAACTTATATTTTGACAGGTTGCCATGAGGACCTTTTAAGATTCTGTAGCCTATGTATATATGATATGACGATCGTTTTACTCGCTTTCAGAAGCGACTCGCAGTTCTGGGGATGTTGTTCATGTATTTATGTCCTCATTTAGTGAGACGGCAGACGCTGAAGTCACCGCGAGCACGCGCTATGTATGTGTGCAGTAAATGAAACCGCGTCTGTGTCATTCTCAACAGAGATGCAGAGAACATGCATGCAGGATTCATATTTAAAGTGTTTTTTTTGCTTAATATTTATAGATAGATCCATAGTAATTTAAGTGTAGCTACTGACCTGATTAATTCATCCAAACTTCGACACATTCCGTGACATTCTGGGCGTTATACGGTAAATTCCATTATATGACTGCATTCCCCGCGCTTCCGCATCATCCGCGATCAGCGGTTCATATATTGAGGTGTTTTGCAACTTCAGCAACGCTGCTGCTGCTTTACCTTTGAGAGACAACTGATGCATGATCACTGAGGCAGCTCCAGTTAGCATGTGCTTTCGGTGAGACTGCCTTCAGTTTTCCGCGCTTGAATGGTCGGACTCGTGACTTCCTACATATAGATGATGGCGGTGGTGAGATTGCTATCAGAGATTGAGAGATCGCCTCACTCTCACAGAGTGTTGAGCTCAGACAGGCTGCATCGAGCCAAATAGTGCATTTAAACATTATTTAAACATTCACCTGTATTATTTATTCACCAATAAATAATGTCACCTGTAAATAGTATGTTTGTTTGCATAAAAAAAAAAAAAAAAAAATTAAATTAAAAAAAAATTATCGGCAAATCTGTTTTTAAAATGGCCGATAATCGATGTCTAAAATGCTTAATATCGGCGATAATAATCGGCCAGGCCGATAATCGGCCCGACCCTAAGTGTCACCATTACAAATTCTAACTTCCGTTGATTCTATTCTGTTCCTGTCTCCAGAGGAACCCATTCAAATAGTGCCCGTGTTTTTTTCAATGTAGCTAACGTCGGCAGCTTTGTGTCATCTACACACTCATTAAACTTTGAGAAGTGAGGCACTGACAAAAGACTGTCATTACAACACTGTAAAGTGATAGTGCTTTGGAGCCAAGTGCTTTAAAAAAAAATATTTTAACAGATTATCATCTCGGAATATAGTTTAATTTGACTAGAAACACTGGAGACCGGAAATGCAAAGCATCCATCCGGATGCTCCAAAGCTCATTGTTTAGTAGTCAGGCATGACTTCGCATTTAGTAAATCGTCTATAACAAATAAGAATTTTTACTTTTTTTGTATTATTAATATTCACAAACACTGTATGATTGAATATCTGATATTCTGAAATATATGCAAGTGAGTGTATTTGGAATGTTGGGGAGTAGCGATACTAATGTGCAGGGATGGGTATCGGGTTAAGGTTTTAACGGTACTACTCTTATATCGATACTGCTTATCGATCCGGTGCTTAACGGTGCTTCTTATCGGTACTTTTTGTTATTTATATATATATATATATATATATATACATACATATATACATACATACATACACATATATGTATGAAATATATATTTCTATGATAGATTAGCAGCTTAATTAACATGGCTTTATATTCTGAGATGTTAAATAAATATTTCATTAAATAAATATAAAACATCAATTTGTAAATGCAGCAGTGTGCAGGCATTTTTGTGTTTTATATACATAAGATAAGATAGAGTAAGAACATGAACAAAGAAACAAAGTTAAACAAACTGACAAATATACCATTTATTGTGTGTGTATTTGATCGCTTGGGACGCCGCCTTGAGCGCCGCGCACGCACACACACACACACACTGCAAACACACACGCACACACGCACACACACACACACGCACTCTCACACACACACACACACACACACACACACACACACACACAGGGGAACAGGGGGTGCTGAGGGTGTGCTGCAGCACTGCTGTTTTTTCTGTGGGCAACTGTAAACT
The DNA here is from genome assembly GCA_027564155.1 of Gymnocypris eckloni scoliostomus. NCBI lineage: Eukaryota > Metazoa > Chordata > Actinopteri > Cypriniformes > Cyprinidae > Gymnocypris > Gymnocypris eckloni. The sequence goes on from CM050431.1 coordinate 28,619,538, forward strand.
GTTGTGAATAAAAAAAAATATATAGGCTAAATTTGTTATAATAAAGATTAATTTAAAAATGTATATGGTTGCTCGATGTTTATAACATTTAGTTTACATTGGCTATTTTGCTATCTACTTCTATGTGATCTTGACATATTTACCATTTGCCCATTAATTTAACCGTTGTAAGAAAGTTATCAAAAGTTATCAAAGTTGATGCATGATGCATTTGATGCGCACGCGCGCATCCTGTCAAATCACGCACGCAGCCACAATGCTTGCTTTTATGTTTGTGAATGCTATGATTGTGTTGAAGAATTTGTAGGTTGTGGCTTAAGCTTAAAAGCGGAACATGGAAATATCATGGATGTACTTTTTTTTTTTCTTTTTCTCAGCGATATGAGTCTTTCCTTCTCCCAAAACAGCTTATAGCTAAAATAGTTCAGTTTTGTATGTAATGGAAAAGTGATTAGACGATGTTTCGCTTTTTTTTTTCTTCATAAAGTTAATTTAGAAAACCTTGGGAGCATTTTTTGTTCGTTAAATGTTTTTTCTCTTTAAGCAACGACCAAGCGGCCAGCATCAGAGTTGATCGCCTATGTTTGATTAATTTAGCCTTATCAAATCATCAAGACTTGACTAAAATAAAATCGACAGATAGGCCTATAAACAGTTCAAGCATATCACAGTGTTAGTTTAAATGTTTAACCTATATAAATGTGCAATATCCAACAGTTTGTGTGGAGAGGAAGCTGAGCGAGCTTTACAGGACATGGAGGATTTTTTCTTACAGTAAAAACAACTTAAAATACGCCGTGATTTATTTATTTTTTTCTCATAAAGGTAAGAGTAATATATCATTTTGAACTGTAAAGGGTCTACTTTTATTTGTGTGCATTCACAATATCAACATTGTGCTTTTATAAAATAGGAAAACAGAGAATGCACTTTCTTCGTTTTGAACAAGAGGCTTCAATGATGAATGAACCAAACTCAGCAACTCGAAACTGGCTCAGAGATATGATAAATATATCTATAGAAAGCTTTAAAATACTACTTTAAAACGAAATAATTCAAAGCAAAGCAAAACTCTTCATTAGCCTATGTAATCCGTTAAGATGCATATATTTCTCCAATGAGGAAATGGCGAGTCATTTTTCCCCACCTCACCATCTAAAATATAAAAATAAGGAAAGCCTAAAACAGGCCCGATTATAATTTATGCTTTTATTTTATAATTGTATTCAATAAAAAAAAAAAGTATGTAAATCTTTGTCCTTGAAATTTAAAGGATTTGTTGCAATGCAATTTTGTCTGACTGATGTGAATTATTTATTGGCCTTGCTTTAATCCATGCAGCAAATGCTGTAAAAACAGCTTTAAAATTACTTTATTGCATTCCAGATGCTTTTAAAAAACTTTTCACTATACATTTTAAGGGTTTTTAAGCTTGAATGTAACTTGAATGTAAAACATTGTTATGAATTCATTGTAGCCTATTCCCATTTGTAAAATAGCTAATTGTTGTCTAACACGATCTCATGAAAGTGTGTAGGCTATAGCACGATTTTCTGTATTTCTATTTGGACTATGCAGAAATTGACTACCCCCACCACATAAGCCCCCCCTGCACACGCACACGCACACACTTCAGCCTGAGGAACAGCTGCTCGTCTGGATTGTACTTCCAACATTTCATTATCAAACATGTCCAGCAATTTAGTAACTGTAAAGGCGGCATTTACAACAATCGACAGACGATTGATCTGATTCTGATGTTAAGTTTTGGTCAGGGAGGAACGAATGCGCGCTGTGAAGAGAAGGAAGTTGTGTTAGAAGAAACACATATATCTTTAGAAGCTAAAAAAACATTAAATAAACTCAGTTTAATATAACAGCCACAGGCCTAAAGTGTAAGCATGTTTTAATGGATAGTTCTCTCTTCTAACATAAACAGGGCTTATGTTGCGTCTGAACTCATCCACGTGAGCGATCGCTGCGCTTCTGATTTGGGAATAGCAAAATGCATCATAGACAAGAGTTTGAATATTATTGCATATAAAACAGCTGGTGACTCTGGCGGGATATAATTTGCAAGATAATGTGTATATATATAGCAATAATAAATGTATGTGTGTTTTCTTAATTTCTCCAGTACCGATAGCAGAACCGTTAACGTCAGAGCTTATCGATACTCCGGTCTTTTATAATTTAGCCCGAGACCGATTAAATACCGAAGCGTACCCTACTAATGTGACTACATTTTCAGTAGCATGACGGTAGCTCCGCTACTTTTAAAACCGTAGCTTTTCCAGTAGCTAACTACTTATTTCCAGCAAGTAGCGGTGTATAGGGCTGTCACGATAACCGCAATAGCACAATACCGTGCTATTGACAAGCATAACCGCAGAGGAATGTAGCAACTATAATATTTTCGTTTTTTTTAGTATAAGGTTATGCTCTCGTTTTACACTTTGTGTATGTGTACAGAATATTAAATAAGTTAGTAATGATGATAACATAATGTGTCTAATAGAGAGATCAACTGAGCACAACTTATGCGCTGCTCCTTCAGGCTGAATCATGTATATTTGTGAAAATAGGTTGTCATGTCCAAGCAAAGCTAAGCATCAACAGTCTGCTGGTCAGCTGAGGCTTTAAAAGTGGCGCTCAAAGTTGAAATGATTTCAACAGCGTGTTTCATTACATATCTCTTTGAATGAATCAGCGTTTTTGAATGTGTAGTTGAATGAAAAGTTTAAAGACTCACTCAAAGACAGTCCCTTGACGCCCACTCACCTTGTGGCGAAAATGAAACTGTACTGATTGACAGCCCATCTAGAACACGGGTGAAATATCAACAGAAAAGTCTCGCCCATTCCGATCAGGGATCAGCACTAACTGATATACAGTGGGTGCGGAAAGTATTCAGACCCCTTACATTTTTCACTCTTTGTTATATTGCAGCCATTTGCTAAAATCATTTAAGTTAATTTTTTTTCCTCAATGTACACACAGCACCCCATATTGACAGAAAAACACAGAATTGTTGACATTTTGCAGATTTATTAAAAAGAAAACTAAAATATCACATGGTCCCAAGTATTCAGACCCTTTGCTCAGTATTTAGTAGAAGCACCCTTTGATTTAATACAGCCATGAGTCTTTTGGGAAAGATGCAACAAGTTTTCACACCTGGATTTGGGTATCCTCTGCCATTCCTCCTTGCAGATCCTCTCCAGTTCTGTCAGGTTGGATGGTAAACGTTGGTGGACAGCCATTTTAGGTCTCTCCAGAGATGCTCAATTGGGTTTAAGTCAGGGCTCTGGCTGGGCCATTCAAGAACAGTCACAGAGTTGTTGTGAAGCCACTCCTTCGTTATTTTAGCTGTGTGCTTAGGGTCATTGTCTTGTTGGAAGGTAAACCTTGGCCCAGTCTGAGGTCCTGAGCACTCTGGAGAAGGTTTTCGTCCAGGATATCCCTTTAGCCGCATTCATCTTTCCTCGATTGCAACCAGTCGTCCTGTCCCTGCAGCTGAAAAACACCCCACAGCATGATGCTGCCACCACCATGCTTCACTGTTGGGACTGTATTGGACAGGTGATGAGCAGTGCCTGGTTTCTCCACACATACCGCTTAGAATTAAGGCCAAAAGTTATATCTTGGTCTCATCAGACCAGAGAATCTTATTTGCCACCATCTTGGAGTCCTTCAGGTGTTTTTTAGCAAACTCCATGCGGGCTTTCATGTGTCTTGCACTGAGGAGAGGCTTCCGTCGGGCCACTCTGCCATAAAGCCCTGAGTGGTGGAGGGCTGCAGTGATGGTTGACTTTCTACAACTTTCTCCCATCTCCCGAATGCATCTCTGGAGCTCAGCCACAGTGATCTTTGGGTTCTTCTTACCTCTCACCAAGGCTCTTCTCCCCGATAGCTCAGTTTGGCCGGACGGCCAGCTCTAGGAAGGGTTCTGGTCTTCCATTTAAGGATTATGGAGGCCACTGTGCTCTTAGGAACCTTAAGTGCAGCAGAAATGTTTTTGTAACCTTGACCAGATCTGTGCCTTGCCACAATTCTGTCTCTGAGCTCTTCAGGCAGTTCCTTTGACCTCATGATTTTCATTTGCTCTGACATGCACTGTGAGCTGTAAGGTCTTATATAGACAGGTGTGTGGCTTTCCTAATCAAGTCCAATCAGTATAATCAAACACAGCTGGACTCAAATGAATGTGTAGAACCATCTCAAGGATGATCATAAGAAATGGACAGCACCTGAGTTAAATATATGAGTGTCACAGCAAAGGGTCTGAATACTTAGGACCATGTGATATTTCAGTTTTTCTTTTTTAATAAATCTGCAAAAATGTCAACAATTCTGTGTTTTTCTGTCAATATGGGGTGCTGTGTGTACATTAATGAGGAACAAAAATGAACTTAAATGATTTTAGCAAATGGTTGCAATATAACAAAGAGGGAAAAATTTAAGGGGGTCTGAATACATATACTATATATATATATATATATATATATATATATATATATACACACACACACACACACACACATACATATATATAGTGGGCCAAATAAGTTTTTGATACACTGCCGATTTTTCAAGTTTCCCCACTTACAAAGAATGGAGAGATCTGTAATTTTCATCAGAAAATTCATCAGAGACAGAATCTAAAAAAATATATACAGAAAATGAAATTGTATGATTTTTTAATAATTAACTTCCATTTTATTGCATGATATAAGTATTTGATCACCTACCAACCAGCAAGAATTCTGTCTCTCACAGACCTGTTAGTTTGTCTTTAAGAAGCCCTCCTATCCTCCACTCATTACTTGTATTAATTACACCTGTTTGAACTCGTTACCTGTATAAAAGACACCTGTTCACACACTCAATCAATCAGACTCCAACCTCTCCACTATGGGCAAGACCAAAGAGCTGTCTAAGGACACTAGGGAGAAAATTGTAAACCTGCACAAGGCTGGGATGGGCTACAGGACAATAGGCAAACAGCTTGGTGAGAAGGCAACAACTGTTCGTGCAATTATTAGAAAATGGAAGAAATTCAAGGTGACTGTCAATCTCCCTCGGACTGGGGCTCCATGCAAGATATCGCCTGAGGAGGAGTATCAATGATCCTGAGAAAGGTGAGGGATCAGCCTAGAACTACACGGGAGGACCTGGTCAATGACCTGAAGAGAGCTGGGACCACAGTCTCAACGGTTACCATTAGTAACACACTACACAGTCATGGATTAAAATCCTGCAGCACGCGCAAGGTCCCCCTGCTCAAGCCAGCACATGTCCAGGCCCGTCTGAAGTTTGCCAAAGTCCATCTGGATGATCCAGAGGAGGCATGGGAGAGGGTCATGTGGTCAGATGAGAACAACATAGAACTTTTTGTTATAAACTCCTCGCCATGTTTGGAGGAAGAAGAAGGATGAGTACAATCCCAAGAACACCATCCCAACTGTGAAGCATGGGGGTGGAAACATCATGCTTTGGGGGTGCTTTTCTGCAAAGGGGACAGGACGACTGCACCGTATTGAGGGGAACGTGGGGGCATGTATCGCAAGATTTTGCCCAACAAACTCCTTCCCTCAGTAAGAGCATTGAAGACGGGTCGTGGCTGGGTCTTCCAGCATGACAATGACCTCAAACACACAGCAAGGGCAACTAAGGAGTGGCTCTGTAAGAAGCATTTCAAGGTCCTGGAGTGGCCTAGCCAGTCTCCAGTCCTGAACCCAAAAACCTGAAAGATCTGAGAAGACCTGTATGGAGGAGTGGGCCAAAATCCCTGCTGCAGTGTGTGCAAACCTGGTGTGTACATTGACCAAAATTATAAATGCAACACTTTTGTTTTTGCCCCCATTTTTCATGAGCTGAAATCAAAGATCTAAGACTTTCTATGAACACAAAAGGCCTATTTCTCTCAAATATTGTTCACAAATCTGTGTTAGTGAGCACTTCTCCTTTGCCGAGATAATCCATCCACCTCACAGGTGTGGTATATCAAGATGCTGATTAGACAGGATGATTATTGCACAGGTGTGCCTTAGGCTGGGCACAATAAAAGGCTACTCTAAAATGTGAAGTTTTACTGTATAGGGGTAGGCATGGGACGATAACCGGTTTCAAGGTATACCGCAGTTTGGAAAAGTCATGGTTTCAAAACCACAAAAAAAAAAAAATTATACCGTTTCTGCGGTATGCACAGTTTTTTTCAGTTTCGTCAAAGACAGAAAGTGCAGGACTGGCTGTTCACAGAGCTCTGTGTCCAAGCACATTAATAGAGAGGCGAAGGGAAGGAAAAGATGTGGTAGAAAAAAGTGTACAAGCAATAGGGATAACCGCACCCTGGAGAGGATTGTGAAACAAAACCCATTCAAAAATGTGGGGGAGATTCATAAAGAGTGGACTGCAGCTGGAGTCAGTGCTTCAAGAACCACTACGCACAGACGTATGCAAGACATGGGTTTCAGCTGTCGCATTCCTTGTGTCAAGCCACTCTTGAACAACAGACAGCGTCAGAAGCGTCTCGCCTGGGCTAAAGACAAAAAGGACTGGACTGCTGCTGAGTGGTCCAAAGTTATGTTCTCTGATGAAAGTAAATTTTGCATTTCCTTTGGAAATCAGGGTCCCAGAGTCTGGAGGAAGAGAGGAGAGGCACAGAATCCATGTTGCTTGAGGTCCAGTGTAAAGTTTCCACAGTCAGTGATGGTTTGGGGTGCCATGTCATCTGCTGGTGTTGGTCCACTGTGTTTTCTGAGGTCCAAGGTCAACACAGCCGTATACCAGGAAGTTTTAGAGCACTTCATGCTTCCTGTTGCTGACCAACTTTATGGAGATGCATATTTCATTTTCCAACAGGACTTGGCACCTGCACACAGTGCCAAAGCTACCAGTACCTGGTTTAAGGACCATGGTATCCCTGTTCTTAATTGGCCAGCAAACTCGCCTGACCTTAACCCCATAGAAAATCTATGGGGTATTGTGAAGAGGAAGATGCGATATGCCAGACCCAACAATGCAGAAGAGCTGAAGGCCACTATCAGAGCAACCTGGGCTCTCATAACACCTGAGCAGTGCCACAGACTGATCGACTCCACGCCGCATTGCTGCAGTAATTCAGGCAAAAGGAGCCCCAACTACGTATTGAGTGCTGTACATGCTCATACTTTTCATGTTCATACTTTTCAGTTGGCCAAGATTTCTAAAAATCCTTTCTTTGTATTGGTCTTAAGTAATATTCTAATTTTCTGAGATACTGAATTTGGGGTTTTCATTAGTTGTCAGTTATAATCATCAAAATTAAAAGAAATAAACACTTGAAATATATCAGTCTGTGTGGAATGAATGTATACATTATACAAGTTTCACTTTTTGAATGGAATTAGTGAAATAAATCAACTTTTTGATGATATTCTAATTATATGACCAGCACCTGTATATATCAATAAAATGAAAGTAGTTTCAATGTAACTATCTACTTTTTAATAATCGCTTGTAGTGTCGCTAGAATAGCAGCTTACATGTAGCTTAACTACTTTAATTTACGAGTAGCTTGTAGCTGGCCAAGTTCAGACTAGTTTCCCCAACAATGTATTTGGAAGTTGAAAATTTTTATAATGACCATTTTAGTTGATCTATGACATTGGGTGGGTGCTACCATGTTAATTTGTGCTGAATCCGAGCTGTGTGATTTAACAATGCGTAAATTCATCCCCTCCTCCCGAAAGATATTAAAGTACGTTTCTGGTGAAAATTTTATAGGGACCTATTATTGTTTAAAAAAGGACCAAAAAAAGAGAGAGAGAGAGGTTTAAAATACAGGCCTGTGGCTCTTAATTTCTTTTTATTAATTAACCATATGTAAACCGATGTTTACAGTTAATTTTTTAGAAATATCAATAGCATTTGTAGCTATTAAAACTATATTAACTGAATGTAATAAAAAAAAAATTGAGAATCGAATCAAGAATCGAATCGAATTGGGACATCTGAATCAATACCCAGCCATAATGATGTGCTCTCTTATTATATTAAATTTGTAACTTATGAACACAGTTACGGACTGCAGCTTTAATTATGCAAAAGTATCTAACAAAATAATTTTGTACAAAGCCATGAAATTTAAGTTATCATATTTGTCTACTGCATGCAGTCTACATTTGTCCATTTAAAGGTATTGACCCGAATATAAGACTTTTTTTGTGTGTTGGAAATACATCTGAAAAAAACGCAGTCGTCTTATATTCAGGGTCTAGACTTTTACGTGTTAATAGTACACCCACAAAAATAGGTGGCGCCAAAAACGCGTAAAACGAGTGTGCCATGAAATACGTAATGTACTGTATGGGTGTTGTAATAATATTAGACGATCGCAAGTGAAAACAAAAGAAAAAGCTTACAGCGGCATGAGTCGTGACTGTCATGTTACCCTGATGGGACCAAACTTACTCTTTAAGTGATTTCACTTCTACCCTTAATACAATTTTGGTAGGCTACTATGAGATGGATAGCCTAAATGTAATATAACTCAGTTAGGCTACCTGTTATTTTTATGGTAAATCAAAAAGTGTATATTTTTTTTTAATGGGATTGTTGGTACACTTTACTAATATTTACCATAATTTCGAGAAAAAAAATGTTAATAGACAAAATGTGCAATATGAAAATAATTTAAGAAAAATGTGTTTTACTGAAAAAAAGGAGGGGGGGTTGTCTTATACTCAGTGTCATCTTATGTTTGGGTTAATACGGTAGTAAACAAATAAAACTACTCTATGGCTACATCTACATTAATCTGGATCTACTTCTGCGTTTTCCTTTTCAAACACTCTCCATCCACACTAGCGTTTGCAAGCATTTTTCAAAAGTTTCTTATCCACACTGAAACATTGGAAAACATTAAATTCCCTTTACTGCACACGCGTAAAGCCTCAAACAGCTCATTGAGACAATACAGACAGAACAGACATATTATGTTTTCATGCAATTCTTCTGGTAGGATAATTTTATTTACGGAAATATAAAAGCTTGAAAAAGGTCTGCTCACTCTCAAACATCAAAAGAATCACAAGCGAGATGATAGCATTTAGAGCAATTTACTGGATAAAAAAAAAAAGGCAAACATTTTGGTTACATGTTGACCTTTTTCAATGCCAAGCTGACAATAGAGCTAGGAGCCATCTTAATTTGAGAAATCACATGATCAATCAGACCACAGCTGACTAGCGATCGACCGATATTGATTTTTTATTACCGATACTTTATTATTTGTACGTTTATGTACCTGATAACCGATATGCAGAACCAATATTTATTTACTGTTATAAAGTAGATAAATAACAGAGTGAAGTCCATTCTTCGCTTTGCTTTTTCCTCCTTTCAGTCATCTTAACAACAACAAAAAACTGTAGACAATTTACATTTTCATGTCAAAATTAATCTTGTAATAGTTTTTTTTAAACCGATATCCGATAATGGTAAAATGCTTAAATATCGGTAAACCGATATATCGGTCGATCTCTAGCACCCCGCGCCCCAATTTTTTTTACATGAAAATAAATTAATTAATTAATGACCACAATGTGGGTACATTTACAGGGATACAAACATATCATGGATGAAAAAGGTGACAAAGACACCCCCCCCCTTAAAAAAAACTAAAACATTTTTTAAAATACTTATACATTATTTGAAAGCTTTTATTATTTTTTAACCCTACAGTTGAGCTGTAAAATTTACTTTAAAGATTCAATTTTAATTCATGAAGATGACATGAATAATGTGCCAAAAGTCCTGGAGGAAAACAAATACTTAAGATGATAATTACATGAATCTACCATTATAGCCAATAGATGGCAGCAGAGGATCATGCATCAGCTCAGTTGCCATTTCCACTCCCTAGTTTTGACTTCTTACTTTTGGATTTATTATAAAATTACTATTATAACACATTTTAGTACTGTACTTAAGTAGTATAGCAAGTATAATTTAATAATGCATTAAATATTTTTTGATTTAATTTAAAATCTAAAAATTTTTAAACATTGACTTAATAATGACATATTCAGCCAACACAGGCAACAAGCCTACTTAAGATTAAGACTGCTGTAGTTATGTTACTAAGCATCACTTAATGCATAGGTCTATTTTTGACATCAGTTTGTCAGATAGTTCGTTCTGTCCATTGCTACAGTTATCACTGTATCACAAGTGACGTACATTTTAGCAGTGGTGGGCTATCAGGGCCTTCTCTGCTGGCCCTGTCAAAATCAAGAATATATATATTTTCATAATTAGTTAATGTGTTTCTGAACCTGTCTAAATTCAATTACTGTCTATTTCAGTACATTACGATTATATTTTCAGAAAGAATATGGTTATTGTTTGTGAGGCTGAGCTGGATTTTCCATGTCATCTGATCTAAACGCCTCACAGCTCCATGGACCAGCACTATTAATATAGCTAGCCTTCCGCTGAAGCTGTCATTTCCCATTTGATCGTAACTTTGACTGATGTGTCTCATCAGCCAATCAAATGTTGATGTGTAGTGACAGAACGCCCCAGAGGGCCCAGCGACGTGTCTGCGCTAGCCCCCGCTGATGTCATCATCCGTTTGAATTTTTTCCCACTCCTTTTTTATTATTTTTTTGTTAATGCTCAAAAATCAAGAACAGTAGACAAAAATAATACAACCATCGACATAAAATGATAAACAATAATAACAAAAAGTAAAAACAAATAAAGAAGAAAAAAGGTGTGTGTGTGTGTGTGGGGTCATACGTTTTAACTTTTGACAGTTGTGAGCGATGTAATTGAAGTGAACTAAGCTATGTCCGCTGCCTTCACACCTCTTACAGATCCTGTTTTCGATCTCCTTCGTGTGCCTTTTTTAAGGCGCTCGTTTGTAGAGAAAAAAAAGATCATTTCAAAAGGAAGACCTACACCTAAGCTGGATGGGCTGACCAAGGCCGGAAAAGGCTTTGTGCGGCACTTCGCTGAGGGTAACTACGACCGCTATGACTGGCTAACGGCTAGCACCAAGCGGAATAAGTTATTTTGCTGGCCATGTTTGCTTTTTAATACCAGCGAGGGAACATGGAACAGCACAGGCTTTAAAAGCCTCAATAGCTTCACCAAGGCAGCTATCAAACACCAGGCATCCGTGCGTCACCTCACAGCGGTGGTACATTTGATGACCTTTGGAGAGTCCAGGGTGGATTTGCAGCTGGATGACCAGTGGAGACGAGAGACAAGCCTGCACAATGAGAAAGTAAAGAAAAACCGGGACATACTGAAGCGCCTCATTGATTGCGTCATCTTTTTGGGACAGCAAGAATTGTCTTTCAGGGGACATGACGAGAGGAAGGTGTCCCTGAATCGAGGTAATTACTTGGAGTTACTGTCTCTGCTATCAGAATACGATGCTGACTTGCGACACCACCTTGCCACGGCCACTGTTTTTACGGGAACATCGGGGAAAATTCAAAATGATCTCATAAATTCTGTTGCTGAGGTGCTAAATGATGCCATCAAAAAAGAGATCAACAACACCAAGTTTATCGCAGTTATGGTAGATGAGACCACCGATTTCAGCAACTCTGCACAGCTGTCATTTATACTCCGGTACGTTACTGACATGGGAGTAAAAGAAAGATTTTTAAAGTTTGAGGATGTCACCGAAAAAAAAGGAGCTCATGATCTAGCAGCTTCAGTACTTGAAGTATTGGACAGCTACGATTGCAAAACAAAGTTAGTGGCACAGTGTTATGACGGAGCCGCTGTAATGGCATCAGGACTTAATTGCGTACAGGCGCGCGTTAAAGAAGTCATCCCTCAGGCTCTTTTTGTGCACTGTTATGCACACACATTAAATCTTGTGATGTCTCAGGGAGCATCAAAAATTAAGGATTGCAAGATCTTTTTTGCGAATCTGGGAGGATTGTCTGCATTTTTTACACGTTCTCCCAAGCACACAAAACTGCTGGATGAGTTTTGCGAGAGGTGGCTGCCGCGGGTCTCTCAGGTGAGATGGAACTTTAACTCCAGGTTGGTGGGCACTGTCCATGACAAAAGAGCTGAGCTGGTCACACTTTTCCAGCACATCCTCGATCACGCAGAGGATTTTGACCGTGACACGGTACATTGTGCATCAGGACACCTGTCACAATTGAAAAGCTTTGACTTCTGTTTTTTTCTTTTTGCTTTCATCAGCATTTTTGACTTTGCCGATGTGCTCTTCGGAATACTGCAAAATAAGAACTTAGACGTGCAGTTCACTCTGGCCAGAATTGCAGATTTTTACCAGATTCTTGAAGATGAGCGTGGAAAATTTGACGCCATCTATGAGAGGACAGCGGAGGCTGCGGGACAGCCGAGCGCAGCCAGAGGCCAAACAGATGTGCGCGCACCCTACAGACAGCTACACACAGCGCTAATCGACAGCATCATCACGCAAATCAGAAATCGATTTGAGGATCATAAGCGACTACTGTTTGTTGCATTGCTGGATGCACAGCTGTTTGCAAAGTTCAAGCAGACATTTCCCGAAGCAGAGCTTAGGAGCCTGGATGAGAGTTACGGTGCAAAGTTTGACCTGGGCAGACTCAGAGCTGAGCTCAAAGTTATGTACAGCATGACAAACTTTCAAGGAAAGAGTCCAAGTGACCTACTGAAATTTCTGAGGAGCACAGGGCTTGCAGTCAGCATGTCACAGCTGTATGCCCTCACACACTTGATCATGACAATCCCAGTGTCCACTCCATCAGTTGAGCGATCTTTCTCAGCTCTCAAGCGCATCAAAACATATTCACGGAATACAACCGGACAAACACGACTCTCTGCACTGGCTTCCATTGCCATAGAGAAAGAGCTGCTCATTCATCTTAAGCAGGACGCACAACTGCATGAGGAGGTCATTGAACGTTTCATAAGAAAGGATCGAAGGATGGATTTTATTTACAAGTAATGGGTGAGTGTTACTTCTTACTGTTTAGGAGAGATAGTTATTGTGGTTTTTTATACAGCATTTTTTGTTATGGTTGTATCTGGTTGGTATTGCTGGAGTTTGGGCAGTAGATTGTGATGCTGTGGTGGTATCTATATACATTTACATTTAGCAGACGCTTTTATCCAAAGCGACTTACAGTGCATTCAGGCTACACATTTTTTGTCAGTATGTGTATTTCCTGGGAATTGAACCCACAACCTTTGCGCTGCTAACGCAATGCTCTAACCACTGAGCCATAGGAACACTATATAGCTGTTATAATGCATAGCGGTGTGCTGGTGTGTGCAGTGGTTGAAGATCAACTGTTTCATTGGTGGTTACGCACTAGTGCATATAGTACAAGGTTGTATGTATCAGTGTGTGTGTGTGTGTGTATGTTGTTGTTGTTGTTGTTATGCCGTCACCTGGGGGGGTGGGGGTCAGGGTGGTTCTTTTCAGATCGTTACTGAAGGCCCTGACTGAAACACCACGGTACGCTACTGTATTTTAGATATAATATTGACCGATGAAAGATCACAGATGATGTTACTGACTGATTTTTTTTGTATGAATCCTGTATTTATATAGCGCTTTTAACATTACAAATTGTGTCAAAGCAACTGCACAATATCAAAATAAGAAAATAGTCAATAATGTAAAATGACAAGATTAATCACTCAATTTTCAATTATAGGCATTTCATTATTGAATTCAGTGATGGCATTGTCCATCTTAGTTCAGTTTAAATAGTATTTGTGCAATCAGGTCGACGATATCACTGGAAATTAAGTGTCCCCAACTAGGAAAGCCAGAGGCGACAGCAGCAAGGAACCAAAACTTCATCAGTGACAGAATGGAGAAAAAAAAACTTGGGAGAAACCGGGCTCAGTCGGGGGGCCAGTTCTCCTCTAGCCAGAAAAAACAGCAGTTTGTTCCAGCTGCAGCAAAGTCAGATCGTAAGGGCTCAACTGGTTCCAGTGGTCTTTTCCTAATGGCTGTCTAGTACCGCTTTTCCACCGGGGCTGGAGCCGGAGCCCAATTGGGAACCGAGCTGCGCTTTTCCACTCAAAAAAATCCCGGGCCAGTGCCCAGATCTTGGCTCCAGACCGGCCCCGAAACCTTACTGGTCTGGGATGAGATAACCAATTACGTCAGTAGGCAGAGCTTCCACTACAGCCCGCAGTTTGAAAGGCGCCATTTTTAAAAGCCATTGGAGTTAGTGACAAGTACAGTAACAACAAAAATTTATTAATAAATACATATGTCAGTTCAGCAGTGGTTGGCGGAAGAGACCAACGCTCTCCTTGCCATCTGGTTGACGAGGGAAATTCAAGACAAACTAAAAGGTAGCGTGAGAAAAAAGCTCGTATATGAGGAGATAGCAGGGGAAATGACAACCGCGGGGTTCAACCGATCCGCCAACCAAGTGGTCAACAAGTTCAAAAAACTTTAAAAAAGAATACAGAGATCAAAAAAAGAGAGATGGGCAAAAGCGGCAGCGGGCCAGAACAAAATGGTTAATTTTGTTGTCATAGACTCCATTCTGGGACATCGGCCAGCAAGTCAGTCAACCGGCGCATTAAATTCGGCGACTTACCTGCTGGAGTCAATGTGTGCATCACCGTCATCTGCTGCAGCTTATACAGGTAGGCTAACGTTATGTGTTTGTCCATAAATTTATGATTGTCTAATGTGTACACTGTTCTAATGTGTACAAAGCAACGATTCTTCACATACAACAATAAACTATACTTGTGTGTACTGCGTATTATGTATTGTTTATTGTTGTATGTGTTGTGTGTATTACGGTTAAACATAAAATATGTACAGTATAGTCTGCTTAATAACAATACAGTGTACTGGAATGTGTGTAGTTTGACTTGTAATGGGTAAATTGTCTAAATGGGCTGCACACTGCTGGAACAAGCATTAAATAAGTTAACTTACAATTAGGCTACATTACAAATCATTGAGGAGAACCATAAGTTAAACTAACCTGCACGTTTGACTATTTGTAACTTTGTATTCAGACTCCTGCACCAATCATGATGATGATAACCTGGAGGAAGCAGAGACATCCACCTGCAGCACTGCCTCATCACATACACCGAGGAGCAAAAGAACAGGTAATGACATTGGTTTGCATTACTACAAATTTGTCTGTGTTATGTTTATAGTAGTGTACATTAAATTGTGAATTTTAATTTGCTTTAGTTCTCGGTTTCACTTTATACTAGGCGGCCTTAACTACTATGTACTTATATTTAAATTAATAATTTAAAACAATGCACTTATTGTGTATATACATTTTTACATTGTACTTACATTTTAAGAAATACCTGCATGTAATTACATCCTATAAATAATTTATGCAATTACATTTATGATTACACTGTTAACCCATCCCATTACCTGTCCCTAACATCGCCCGTCTCCCACCTCACCCTAGCAGCAGAAGTATTTTGCAATACAATATGAACATAATCAGTACATTGTACTTATTTTTTGATGTAATTACATTAAGGCCACCTAATTTAAAGTGGGACCCTGTTCTCTTGTGCAGAAAAAAGGAAACGTGACAGTAACCAGGACCTGCTGGAATATTTTCAAGCTGCAGATGAACGTTTCATGCTGCAAACAAGAGAGATGCATCAAGACACCATGAAGCAGATGAATGATACTTCAGCATCTCTTCTGGGACTTCTAGGGCGCATGGTCACTGTCATGGAGACCGAGCAGAGGAAGTAGATCTAAACAGCTTGTTTGTGTTTTGTTCAATACTTGCTCATTATTTTTGCACTTAACTGTTTGTTTAATGTTTATGTGCGCTTGTTCAAAGAATGATACAACATGTACTTATCAATTCTTTTACTTTACACATTACGATCATTTTAATAAATACGACTTAACATATTTCTGTATTGTCGTTTCTTCACATTACATTAAAACTGACTACAATAGTATGATTAGAATAATTACAATTTAAGCAATATGAATACAATTAGAATAGTAAGAAATGTAATGGTCATCAATGGCTATCAAATTCAAAACAACTATTATACATAAAAATTAGCATATTAAGCCATTCATTCATCCTGCCTGTTGAAATACTCCAATAATGCAGCTCGCACATCATTTCCTTCGGGTTGCCCATATTCAGGTACTGGCTGCACAGGGGGCTGTATGTTTGACCGCAGCGTGGACATATGATCCTAAGTGAAACCATCTCCATGTTCCTCACAGATATTGTGGAGCACACAGCAGGTCAGCACCATCTTCTTTACAAGGTCCAGGTTGCAGTCGTTTCGCTTTAGGAGACAGTGCCATCGTCCTTTCAGCCTCCCAAAGCTCATCTCCACTACAGACCTTGCACTGCTTATGCGGGGTCAATCTGCCAGTGTCTGAGAAGGGTTTCATTAGCCAGTTCTGCAAGGGGTAAGCAGGGTCTCCAATTAGGAAGTGTCCAACATCACAGCCAGCAATGTTCACCTTGTTTTGACCCAAAATATGTCCATCATTTAACCTTTCCGCAAATGTGACTGCTTGAGCACCCTTGCATCATGCACACTTCCAGGAAAGCCAATGCACAGATCCCAAAAAAGCCCCTTCCCATCCATTACCGCCTGCAAGATGATTGAATGCTACCCTTTTCTGTTGAAGAAGTCCCGAGGATACTCTGTGGGTGTGCGATTATTGGGATGTGGCATCCATCCATCTATAGAACCAACACATTGTGGTACTCTCCATCGTTGTTTAAAAAACTAGCCATTTCAACCAATTTCTGGGCATCTGGGAATCTTATGTGTACAGGGAGGAGCACCTTATTCACAGCGTTGCAAAAATCCTTTACGCGGTTGAAAAGAGTGGTTTGGCCTACCCCAAAAATGTGACTTACACTTCTGTATTCACCTCCAATGGCACGCTTCCACAGAGCAATGGCTACCCTTTTTCTCAAAGGCACACACAAACGGTAATTGGTGTCTCTTCTTTCCAGAATATGGCGAAGACGATGGCAGATGTACTCAAAAGACTCTCTGGAGACACAAAAATTCTGAATAAACTGGATCGGACTGAATGTAGGAACAATGGTATCCCACCAGTGGTGCACTCGAGGATATGCCCACACAACAGCCAAGCGTCTTGCCCTAATCCGCAGAGCTAGCTGTTAAAAAACATAACAGTTGAAAAAAATATATAATTTGTTTCAGTGCAATTATTATAAATGTGTCGTCTTCATTTCTATAGCAATTCATACAATACAGACTTTTAAAACAGTTTCACTATAGTAAACATTCAAATTCTGCTGTAAAGCAGCTCTAACAAGCTATATAGCTCAAGTTAGTTCAGTGTTGATTCAGTTCAATATCTGTGTAAAGTACATAATTTATGCAACAAAGGCAATTCAGCTGTAAAGCTATTCTAAATAATATCATCCAGCATTGTTCAGATAAACGTTTGTTCTCACAATAAAGCATAAAGCCATAGCTAACTTGGCTGTACTGCACTACCTGGGCAATCTGATGATGGTATATTTAGGACTGGGCATTGACAATTTGATTTGATTTAGATATACTAGCAATATGACATTAAATGTGTAAATTAACTTAATTAAATAGGCTACTTACATTTTAAATGCTTTATTGAGGTATTTCAACAGCTGAAAAACTGAATGAGTGATACCTGAGACATGATTTGGATTTCGATAAGTTGTTATAGTAAATTTCAACCCACCTTCTTGTGTTAATTTGTTTATTTATTCTGTATGTTAACTAGCAGTCAATAGGAAGGACATCAGTTCATCGATCTATCGCGCTCCAATAAAGAGAACCAAAGCTGTAACTTATTTTTTGTTTTAATTTTGTAATATATAATGTAATTTGAAAGCTGAGACTTTTTCAAATAAAAACTGACGGAGCACAAAACTTATTGTGATTTATTGGATTGAACAGCACGCTACAAACCAAACCAAAACAGATGGATCGGTGGGATTTAAGAACATGTTACTTACCCTTCTTCTTGCTCGTTGTCATGCCTTGTGAGAAGCTGCACTGACTCCTTGCAGACATATTTGAGCCAAGCGGTCGAAAGTCAGGTACATTTGAAAAAGAGATCTGACATATGGCGCCATCTCGGTTATGCAGCTTCTGCAAGAGATAACAAGCGATTCCGGTCACATGATGGTCACGTAGACGGTTCCGCTACCTGCCAGTGGAAACGTGAGCCGGTTCTGAACAAGTGCCACTTTTGGCCGAGTTCCGGCACCAGCCTCAGCTCCAGTGGAAAAGTGGTATAGGTGACTGGGTCCTCCTCATTGGGGATCTGTCTCTGGGGCACATCTAGTTGTCCTGGTCTTCGCTGACGTTCATGGCTGTAGAAGTTGTCTCTAGGTGCTGATCCACCATCCGATCTGGATACAGACTGGATCTGGTGACTGCAGTGACCATCTGGGCTGGATACGGACTGGGTCGGGTGGCTATGGTGACCATCGGAATAAGAAAGAAAAAGACTAATATTAGCATAGATGTCAATCTTCTTACGGTGTAACAAGTACTAGGGCCCTATGATTTCCGCGATGCAGAAAATGCGGACGGAATCCAGTCATAAAAACGGAATTTACAGTTTAACGCGGAATGTCACGGAATGTGTCAAAGTTTGGATGAATTAATCAAAAGTAGGCCATTACACTTAAATCAAATCACGATATGGAGTAGTATTTGTAAATATTACGCCGCAAAAATCAATTTAAATATGAATCCTGCATGTTCTGCGCGTCTCTGTATGAATGGAGCAGAGGCACAGTTTTGTTTACTAACGTTACGTAAACCGCGTGGCGCCTGCCTGCAATGAGGTTATACATATATGAACAATAGCTCCAGATCTGTTCTGAGAGTCACTTCACGAGCATTTTACAATTTAATTTGAGTAAAATTAGCATCATATCATATACACACAGAAGAGCAACCTGTCAAAATAAAATTTCGGTTTAACTTGATAAAGATATTGTGCCAGAAATAGGCTGTATTACCATTATTTAGTGGAATTTACTTACTACTACAACTACTATTTACTACTACTGTTGAAAAATAATAATAATAAAAAATCACTAAATATTTTTCATTAATTAAAATGTAAATTAAATCAATGTGTTATGCCTTCATCTGATAACCAGTAAAATGTATATACACAACACAAAATTTCTGAGGGGGGAAAAAACATTTCATAAAGCTACTGTAAGAATAAATATTTTTTGTATGCATTCAAATAATTAAACATGCTAAAACACAGAATTTGGTAACAATAAAACCTAAGGTGAGAAAAAATAAAACATTTCATACGGTCCTAACCATGTAATTTTTGTTACACTTTTAATAAGTTAATGTTAAATTGTATAAGTTTCATGATTTTAATTAATTAAACATGCTTTTTGATTAATACAATTTTATTTGATCATTAAAAAGGAGTCCAGAAAAATGTAAAAGGGAAAAAAAAATGGAATCCATAAAAATTCAAATGGAATTTAGGAAAAAATTCAAACGGAATTTCGGATAAAATAAAACTCATTTCATAGGGCCCTAAAGTACATCGTGTGTTATGGGAAGTGTTCCCGGTTCCGGCTGACCTAATTAATTCAGCCTAACAATCCTTTAACGGATTTGAATATTAGAAGCGTATTAGTGTGTTAAGTATACGCCAGGTTAAAGACATGGGTCTTTAATCTAGATTTAAACTGACAGAGTGTGTCTGCCTCCCGAACATTGTTAGGTAGATTGTTCCAGAGTTTGGCCGCTAAATAGAAAAAAGATCTGCCGCCGGCAGTTTATTTTGATATTCTAGGTATTATCAAATGGCCAGAGTTTTGAGAATGCAGCAGACGTGGAGGACTATAATGCGATAAGAGCTCACTCAAGTACTGAGGAGTTAAACCATTCAGGGCGTTATAAGTAATTAACAAGATTTTTAAATCTATACAATGTTAAAAAGGGAGCCAGTGCAGTGTTGACAGAACCGGGCTAATGTGGTCATACTTCCTGGTTCTAGTAAGAACTCTAGCTGCTGTATTTTTAACCATCTGTAGTTTGTTTTATTAAGCCTGCAGAACAACCACCAAATATAGCTTTACAATAATCTAACCTTGTGGTCAGTGCTTAATTTGAGCCGGATCCTGTTCCGGAAAATGTCAGATTTTGGATTTTTGCGTTCCGTTATTTGTTTTTAAAGATCTGGCATTACCAAGTGCAGATCGTGACAGTGCATGCATGCATACAAGACAGAGTGATTGCAGGTTTATGTAGATGTATTTGAGCATGATTTGTAGATTATGTATAGGTCAATCAACATATTATTGACCAATGAATCTGAACTTCTTAAGTTCAAAATCGCTCTCGTTGATTGGTGCTACTGCTTAACCCACTCTCTCCAAAAGTTCCGCAACGGAAACATTTGGAGAAAGTGTTATAATACAAGAAATGCCAGAAATAATACCAAATAAAGTGAAATATTATAATGTATAAACACTATAATCATAGTCTATTATCATAGCCTATTTCCCCTCATCCAAAACAAATAATTTAAATGTAACAGTATGCAGAACAGATCAAGAATGAAAAATTAAACTGAATTCCGTATTCGCATTGTATTCCAATGTTAAACTATTATTTATAATGTGGACTAAGCTTCATGCATGTTCGCATATCGACAGAAAAGATCATCCTCTTCACAAGCTTAACGGCTGACTGTATTTTATTTTGATAATGAACAGACTGTGATGGCAAGTTTGAATTGCTAGAATATGTGGTGTGTGTGTGTGAGGCACAGGCGCGATCAAACTGCTGACATATTAAACAGGCTACTCTATTTTTGGTCATACAGATAAGAGTTAGACAACCCGCAAAGTTTATTCTATCTATTTATTTTATTTTTATTTGTTATACAATTTAAAACAGCAAAAAAGCCATCTAACACTAACTTGCTCTATTCTTTTTCTATTCTGTTTTCTTTTTATTTATTATATAATAATAATATAAAAAACCTGCAATGTGTACTGCGCATTGCTCTTTTGTTGATTTTGATTGCTTCTATTGTCCTCATTTGTAAGTCACTTTGGATAAAACCGTCTGCTAAATGACCACATGTAAATTTTTACTTTTATTTTTGCACACTCGCAATAAAAAGTACATTTGTGTTTTTTTTGTAATCAAGCAAACAAACAGGATGCATGTTCTGTCATCTCGGTTCTCGGTTCCCTTTCCGTTAACTTGTTTGCAGATCGTCGCGTATCACATCTGTTTTATATCTGTTAATTATTTATGTCAGATATATTTTGCATTATACTATTTCTATATGATTATGATTGTATTTTATTTTTATGGGAACAAATGTTGTTATTTGTAATATAACTTAGGCCTATACATTTCCTTAAATCATCCTGGCGACCCATTTTTGACCCTGGGTTTGAAACCTAGGCTGTAGTTAGGTCCATGCAGACACTTGTGAACGATGCTCTATAGTTGTGGCATTATCAATTAGTTACGTCATTGAATGTTCCGGGAAAACTGAAGTTGTATTGTCAGTGTCTGTCACGGCTCTCTTTAACTGCTGATTTGGATCCGGCAATGTTTCATTTACAAATTAAGCACTGCTTGTGGTCATAAACGCATGAATTAACATATCTGCATTTGATATTGAGAGCATAGGTCTCGGTTTAGATATATATTTTAAGATGAAAAAATTCAGTTTTACAAATGCTAGAAACATGGCTGTCAAAGAAGAGATTGCTATCAAATAGCACACCTACAGTGCTCAGCGTAAATGAGTACATCCCCTTTGAAAAGTAACATTTTAAACAATATCTCAATGAACACAAAAACATTTTCCAAAATGTTGACAAGACTAAGTTTTATATAACATCGGTTTAACTTATAACATGAAAGAAAGGTTAATAATATAACTTGGAGAACAAAATTTTCAGTTTTACTCAAATTAGGGTGATGCAAAAATGAGTACACCCCACTGAAAATCTCTGGAGCAAAGCTAAATTTTAGACTACAAATGTCTAATTTAACAAGAATTCAACCACAGGTGAGTCTAATTATTCATTACACAGGTGTTCAGCAGTTGACTATAAAGGGTGTTACTTAAAGAAAACCCCTTCCCATTTCATGCTGTCAGCAATGGCACCACATGGAAGAGAAATGTCACAAGACCTGAGAAAGAAAATAATTTCTTCACACAAGAAAGGTGAAGGCTACAAGAAGATCAGCAAAGCTTTACTTATGAGTCAGAATACTGTAGCAAAAGTGGTACAAACATTTAAAAAAGATGGAACTGCAACCATCTCACAGAGACGTCCAGGTCGTCCACAGAAGTTAACACCTAGTCAGGAGCGTCTTCTGATGAGAAGGGTTGAAGAACATCGAAATGCAAGTTCACTGCAGTTATCTAAAGAAGTAGAAAGCCAAACTGGGGTGACTATTTCCCGTGACACAATACGGCGTACACTGCAGAGGAATGGCATGCATGGGTGCCGTCCACGAAAGAAGCCTCTCCTAAAGCCCAGGCACAAAATAGCCCGCCTAGAGTTTGCCAGGGCCCATGCTGACAAAGATGAAGACTACTGGGACTCTATACTCTGGAATGATGAGACCAAGATAAATGTTTTTGGAACTGATGGCTTCAAAACTGTATGGTGTCGCAAAGGTGAGGAATACAAAGAAAAATGCATGGTGCCTACAGTGAAACATGGTGGTGGCAGTGTCCTTATGTGGGGCTGCATGAGTGCTGCTGGTGTCGGGGAGCTGCATTTCATTGATGGCATCATGAATTCACAAATGTACTGCTCTATACTGAAAGAGAAGATGCTACCATCACTCCGTGCCCTTGGTCGTCGTGCACTTTTCCAACATGACAATGATCCTAAACACACATCTAAGGCCACTGTTGGATTTCTGAAGAAGAACAGGGTGAAAGTGATTCAGTGGCCAAGTATGTCTCAAATCAAATCAAATCAAATCACTTTTATTGTCACATCACCACAGCACAAGTGCCTTGGTGAGTGAAATTCTTATGAGCGTGCTCCAGACAGTGCAGAAAAACAACAGACAATTTACATATGGACAGACAGTGCAAAAAAACAACAGAGAATTTACATATGGACAGACAGTGCAAAAAAACAACAAACAATTTACATATGGACAGACAGTGCAAAAAACTGCACTGGAGCATTTACAGTGCTCCAGACAGTGCAAAAAAAAACAACAACAGCAATTTACATATGGACAGACAGTGCAAAAAGCAACAGCAATTTACATATGGACAGTACATATTTACAGACTGTACAGAAGACAATGTGCAAAATACACATACATATACTCAGTACACATAGTGTACTATAAAGACATACTTAATTATCAACGACACATTATACACCGTATGGGCACATCTGCATTATGTACAGTATCTATACATAATGTAGTCTATGCATAGTAATAATGTGAGGTGCAACAGATTATAAATTAACAGCAGATTGGTTGGTTGAGCAGCAGATAGATGTGCAAAGGTGCAACAGATTATGCATATGCAGTGTCGTGGATGTGCATTGTATGGTGTCCAGTGATAGCAGATAGGTTGTGATTAGTGCAGTGTGTGCGTTAAAGTCCAGTTGGCATGGCATGTTGTGTGAGTGGGAGTGTGATGTAGGTGAGTTATTTGTGACTGTTCATTAGCCTGATAGCCTGAGGGAAAAGCTGTCCCTCAGTCAGCTAGTGCGGATCGGATGCTGCGGAAACGCCGCCCTGAGGGCAGCAGAGAGAGCAGTCTGTGGGACGGGTGGCTGGAGTCTTTGATAATCCTCCGGGCTTTCCTTGTACACCGCCTGGTGTAGAAATCCTGGAGGGAGGGAAGCTCACCTCCAAGAATGTGGCGGGCAGTTCGCACGACCCTTTGCAGAGCCCTGCGGTTGCCAGCAGTGCTGTTTCCAAACCAGGCGGTGATACAGCCGGTCAGGATGCTCTCCACAGTGCAGGTGTAGAAGGACCTGAGGATTCTGGGTCGTTCAAAACTTCCTCAGCTTCAGGAAGAAGAGACTGATGCTTTCAGCACTGCATCTGTGTGGGTGTGTGTTCTCTGCTCTGTCTCCTGTAATCCACCACCAGCTCCTTGGTCTTGTCGATGTTGAGTGAGAGGTGGTTCTCCTGACACCATTTAGTCAGGGTACTCACCTCCTCTCTGTAGGCCGTCTCATCGTTGTCGGTGATCAGGCCTATCACCGCTTGTCATCAGCAAATTTGACGATGACATTGGAGCTGTGTGTAGCTGTACAGTCGTGTGTGTACAGGAGTACAGGAGTGGGCTGAGGACGCAACCCCTGCGGTGCACCAGTGTTGAGGATCAGGGGGATGATGTGTTGTTGCCCATTCTGACCACCTGACTTCTGCCTGTCAGGAAGTCCAGGATCCAGCTGCACAGAGATCTGTTCAGTCCTAGAGTCTGGAGCTTCGCAACCAGTGTGGCAGGCACTATAGTGTTAAATGCTGAACTATAATCCACGAACAGCATCCTCACATAGGTGTTTTTATTTTCCAGGTGGGAGAGAGCAGTGTGCAGGGTGAGGCAATAGCATCGTCTGGGGAACGGTTACTGCGGTATGCAAATTGTAGTGGGTCCAGTGAAGCAGGCAGCACAGAGCAGATGTAGTCTCTGACCAGCTTCTCAAAACACTTGCTGAAGATGGGGGTCAGAGCAAGCGGGCCTCCAGTCATTCAAGCATGTGATTTTGTTTTCTTTGGTATGGGCACAATGATGGATTTTTGAAGCATGAGGAACCACAGACAGAGAGAGGGACAGATTGAAAATATCTGTAAAACCCCGGCTAGCTGGAAAGCATGCTTTGAGCACACGCCTGGTATCCCAATGTTCACCCGTTTGAAGGAGTTATCAGCCTCAAACCGAGCATAAAAGGTGTTGAGCTCGTCCGGTAGAGAGGCGGCAATGTTCACAGTAGCGGTTTATTCCCTTTAAAGCCTGTGATGTTGTTGATGCCCTGCCACATGCTTCTTGGGTTATTGTTGTTGAAGTGTTCTTCAACTTTGTTTTTATAAGTTCGTTTGGCTGCTTTGATGGATCTCCTGAGATCGTAACTGGCTTGTTTCCGATCGTCAGAGTTTCCGGATTTAAAGGCAGATGTCCGCGACAAGGCTGATCGAACATCGCTGTTAATTCACGGTTTTGGTTGGGGTAGATCCGGATTGTTTTGGTCGGAACTACATCGTCTATACACTTCCTGATGAAACACGTGACCGTATCTGAATACGCCTCTATGTCGTCTTCAGGCGCTGCCGGAACATGTCCCAGTCCACGTGATCAAAACAGTCCTGTAGTATAGCGTCCGATTGGTCAGACCAGCAATGAACTGTCCTGAGGGTGCTTCACGTTTCAGTTTCTGCCTATAAGCAGGCAGGAGCAGAACGGAAGAGTGATCCGATTTGCCGAAAGGTTGGCGGGGAGGGACTTGTATGCGTGGTGTAACAATGGTCGAGATTTTGGAGCTATTGTTCTGAAGTTGGCTTTATTAAAGTCCCCTGTGACAACAAAAGCTGCATCTGGGTGCGCGGTTTCCTGCTCACTTATATTCCTGTACAGTTCCTTGAGTGCCTGGTCTGTGTTGGCTTGGGGGATATAAACAGCCGTGATTATGAT
Organism: Gymnocypris eckloni scoliostomus; assembly: GCA_027564155.1. Taxonomy (NCBI): domain Eukaryota; kingdom Metazoa; phylum Chordata; class Actinopteri; order Cypriniformes; family Cyprinidae; genus Gymnocypris; species Gymnocypris eckloni. The sequence continues at coordinate 28,645,222 of CM050431.1, forward strand.
CGCTGTAAATTCCCTCGGTAGCCAGAACGTCGACACAGAAGCGTATGAAATTCCAGATCAGGGAGCAGAAGGATTTAATAGAGTGTATGTTCCTTTCATCACACCACGAGTTGTTAATATAGAAACACACACCTCCACCTCTGCTTTTCCCTGTGAGCTCTTCCGTTCTGTCCGAGCGGTGCATGCGGAGAAGCCCGTGAGCTCGATGGCTGAGTCTGGAACAATAGCAGACATCCAGGTTTCTGTGAGGCAAATAACACAGCAGTCCCTTGTTTCTCGTTGGTATGAGATCGCGCCCGCAGTTCACAGAGTTTGTTATCCAGTGACTGAGCGTTGGCCAGTAAAATGGTTGGAAGAGGAGGTCGGAAAGCACGGCGTCTCAATCTGATGAGAACGCCAGCACTTTTCCTCGTTTTTATGGCGGCGTTTCCTCGATTTCGCAACCCACACAAAGGGCTCTGATATGGTGTCTGTGAACACTCCACCGGCATTCAGAAACTCAAAGTCCGGTTTGCTTGTTGTGACGGAGGAACCAATGTTCAAAGCGTGTCTCTATCGTGAGACAGTTATACTAACAACATCTAACACATAAAACAACAAAAAACAAATAAAACATGCAAAGTTTTCCCGAACGCATAACACGGCTGCCATCCTCGGCGCCATCTTGCATCTATCTTGCATCTATCTCCTTGCATCTATCTCCTGATCTGAACCCAATCGAACACCTATGGGGAATTCTGAAGAGACAAGTTGAGCATCACTCTCCATCCAGCATCCAATCTCTAAAGAGGTCATTCTTGAAGAATGGAAAAGATAGATCTGGCAAAATGTCGCCAACTTGTTCATTCCATGCCTAGAAGACTTGGTGCTGTCATTAAAAATCATGGAGGCCATACAAAGTACTAGATTTAGTAGTTTTGTTGTGGTGTGTACTCAAATGTTAGACAGTGTTCTGGGTTATTACTTGTGTGGTTTTTCGGTCCGATAAATAACCCTCTGTTTTTTCAGAATTTAGCAGTATGAAATAACTCGTCATCCACTTTATATCGACTATACATTCTATAAGTTTCTCAATTTGGTGTGTTTCACTGGGTTGGGAAGAAATATTGAGCTGCGTATCATCAGCATAACAGTGAAAGCTAACCCTGTGTTTCCTGATGATATTTCCCAAGGGTAACATATAAAGCGTGAAAAGTAACGGCCCAAATATTGAGCCTTGAGGTACTCCATACTGCACTTGTGATCGATATGATAGCTCTTCATTCACTGCTATGAATTGATGGCGGTCAGATAAGTATGATTTGAACCATGCTAATGTACTTCCACTAATGCCAACAAAGTTTTCTAGTCTATTCAAAAGATTGTTGTGATCAATAGTGTCGAACGCAGCACTAAGATCCAGTAGCACTAATAGTCAGAGATTCAATGACCCACACATAAAGTAATTTGCTTCATTCTTGAATTAATCAGACATTTAAATGAATGATTCAATGACTCTCTTAAGATGGTCAATTTCTGCCCCTACTGGAATCTCAGTGCTGAATCTTTCTAATGATCCAAGCCAATCAATCTCATGCTGTGCTGATTAGTATATGCATCAGATTACATGTAATGCCTCTTTCAGTAGCATAGTGGATATAGGACAGGGGTGTCCAATCCTGCTCCTGGAGGACCACTGTCCTACAGAGTTTGGCTCTAACCCCATTTAAAGCTAATCGATGTCTTTGGAAAACTTAAAAAACTCGACAGATTTGTCGGGGCAAGTTGGAGCTAAACTCTCTAGGACACCGGCTGACCAAAAGCAAGTTTCGACTCCTTGGTGTAGGATCTAGCATACATGGATTACATATCTACAAAGGTATGATGTTGATTACTTTGAGCCATTAAACTGGGGTTAACTTTTTTTGTTTTGTTTTTCCACCTTAGACCTGATGGCACTGAAAGTGGAGCGGGAAGTATTGAATGAAATTGAGGAGAAAGATCAGTATGAAAATCTTCATGATTTCATTACCGGAGAAAAATCTTTTTGTTCCTTACAGTCTGGAAATACTTACACACGAAAAAGAGCTCAAAAGACAGGAACTAGGAATAATTTTGCTTGCTTTCAGTGTGGAAAGACTTTCAGTCAACAAGGAAAACTTAACAGGCACATGAAAATTCACAATAGAGAGAAGCCTAACAAATCCTCTCAGTGTGGAAAGAGTTTCAATCAAAATGGAAACATTGATGTCCACAGCCTTTTTACCTGCCAACAGTGTGGAAACTGTTTCGCTCATAAAAGAAGCCTTAACAAGCACATGGGAATTCACTCTGGAGAGAAACCTTACACATGCAGTCAGTGTGGAAAGAGTTTCAGTTTTCATGGAAACCTTAAAGTCCACATGAGAGTTCACACTGGAGAGAAGCCTTTCATCTGCCAGTGGTGTGGAAAGAGTTTCAGTCAACATGTAAATCTTGAATCTCACATGAGAATGCACACTGGAGAGAAGCCTTTCACCTGCAAACAGTGTGGAAAGAGTTTCAGCCAAACTGGAAACCTTATTCACCATGTGAGAATTCACACTGGAGAGAAGCCTTTCACCTGCAAACAGTGTGGAAAAAGTTTCAGTCAACTTGGAACCCTTAATTACCATATGAAAGTTCACACTCAAAAGAAACCCTTCACCCGCCTTAATGTCCACAGCCAAGTTCACACTATGGAGAGATTTTTTACCTGCCAACAGTGTGGAAACCATTTTACTCATAAAGGAAGTCTTAACAGGCACATTAGAACTCACACTGAAGAGAAGCCTTTCACCTGCAAACAGTGTGGAAAGAGTTTCAGTCAAAAACGATACCTTGAAGTTCATATGAGAATTCACACTAGAGAAGTTTCAATCAAAAAGGTAACCCTAGGTACCACATGAAGATTTACTCAAGAGGGATCTGCTTACATGTTAAGTGTTGTATGAGTTTTATTGCGCGAAGGAATTTGGGCAGAGAAACTCTCACTACATTTCCAAGACACATAATGCCCATAGAAAATTACTCCTCTCTAATTAATTCATAGACAAACATTTTTGAGAATGAACGCTCGTATCCTTAGGGCATTGTGTGTATTATTACTGTTCTTGGAATTCTTTAATACTGTAAATTCTTTAGTACATTCTAGGTAAGCAAATTTTGAGAATTGAGAAGGTGACTGTAAGACTGTTTGACCTTGCAAGAAAATAAACCATCTTTAAAGTAGTATACAAGACCTCATTACACATTACACACAGTGCTCAGATTTGTATCCTTAGTTAGACTCTGGATCTCTTGATCTTTTCTGAATCCAGAAAAGGATTAAACTCATTCACAAACCGAGTGCTTACTGTAAATATAATGTGCATGTAAACATGGTCATTATTGCCTGTACACACCTGTGGGTCCAGCAGCAGATGTTGAAGGGCCGGCAGGAGAAGCAGAAGCAGGTTCTGGCAGAGGGGACCCAGGCTCACTGCCATCAAAAGAACCAGTCGGCTCTGTCAGGACAATATTAAATATGAATACAACATTACACACATTGCACATTACACCAGTCAGAGAGAACTTAATTTAGACTTTTCATCATAAAAAACAACAACATATATGCACTGTTCTGTTGCTTCACTTGTGAGCACACCTCCTGTCTCTGACTGCCCTGCTGCTGCTGTCTCGCCCTGGTCCTCGGGGTGGTCGTACCCTGCGGCCTGATTATCCTCATCCCCCCTCCATATTCCCGCTTGTCTCCCGTGGGGAGACGAAGGGGTCGAGGAAAGACAGGACTGCAGAGTACTTCCACTTTTTCCCTGACCCTGCTGCTGACCCACTCCTCTTCTCCAAATCCTTTCTCTCCTTTAAATATGTGTCCCTTAGACTCTTCCACTTCTTTCTGCGCACTTCCTCTGAATAAACACTTTACCTCGTCAGTGAGAAAATAGTTGTAAAATACAGCGAATAAGCTAAATTTGCCGGCTGGAGCTAGCTTGTCGTCTCAATAGGTAGGAACATAACGCTGATTACAGTCTGGGGTACTCTCCAAAATGGCAGAAGACGGTAAATCGGGGAGAAGATTTGTTGAATAAATTGTTATTATTTTCTTTGCACACCAAAATATTCTGGTATCTTCATAAAATTCATTGATGTCACATGGACTATTTTACCGATGTCTTCGCTATGTTTCTGGATCTGGGAATATTGCAGTTGCATTGCTGTCTACGGAGGGTCAGAGAGCTCTCAGATTTTATAAAAAATATCTTAATTTGTGCTCCCAAGATGAACGAAGGTCCTACAGGTTTGGAACGACATGAGGGTGAGTAATTAATGACAGAAGTTTATTTTTTGCTTGAAATACCCCTTTAACCCAAATGAGGAGCTCTGCACAGGATGGAGGTGGACATCAGAGCAGACGACTGCAGAAGCTGGATAAGACATTCTGAAATATTTGTTCCAAGTTGCATTGCAAGGGAAGATATCCATTGCGATGTGGATGAAAATCTGTGGCTGACAGACGGATGTCAGGAGATGTAGACAGACTGCATTGTAATGAGTCATACAGTGCTGCATGCACATGCAAAGTTCAGTTGAGAGTTGTTTCCTGTGATTGCCTTTTTAAATTTGTATTTTCCCCATGTCTTCTCTTTTTATTTTCTATATCACAATGACTGTCCAGTCTCTTCTCAATCAATATCTACATGCCATAGTATCTGTACTGTACTGTTGACATTAATATATGCAATACAGAAGAAGTGTAGCCTTGCGCATTTTCAATACAGTAACTATCATCCAAACTGTAGCCATAGTTTACATAAGGAAATATTAACAGAGTGCACTGTTATATTGAAAATATGACTAAACATCTTGTTTAATCAGTTACACAAGGACTTGTCATTTTGATGGCACTGATATGTTCAATGACAAATTATTTAAATCAGTGGTTCTCAACCTGCGGCCCGTCACGAATCCAAATGCGGCCCATCATGCCGCAGTATCAGCAGTGAAGAAAGTGCTGGACTTTCGGCATCAACTTTCGGTTTCCCCGCCACTCACACTGAAGATGTTCAGGCAAAAATAAACACCCATAGGCTAGACAACTATGCAGCAATCATCTTTAATTACAGAAATGTGGCAAAACATCTCTGAGAGAACCTCAGATTATTAAATTTGAAAATGCTATCCATGTTTGGATCAACATTGGCTACATCTGTGAACGCACATTTGCAATATCGCGTGTCAAGTCCCGCTTCCGTGCACGTATTACAGACTGCAACTTCATTGTGCTGTTACTCATTTCAAGTAGAATTTCAAAAAATTGGTCAGCTCCCGACAGCATCAGTTATTTTATTAATGGTGAGTAGAATTATTTATTCATTTCAATAAATGTAATCGTTTAGATATCATAATATTTAGGCTGTAAATATTATTATAAATCTGGTTGGTTTCTATTGATGACGTAATATGTAAATGACATGCGTGCGGCCCATGAGACTTGCACTTGGATCATAGTGCGGCCCGCTGGAAAAAGATTGAGAACCACTGCTTTAGAGAGATGAACCAAGGATGTTGAGCAAGTTACAGGCTTTTGTAGGTAATGCATTTTGTGGTTTGTATGATCTGTTTTGAGAAATGTACAGTGCCCTCCACTAATAATGGCACCCTTGGTAAATATGAGGAAAGGTGGCTGTGAAAATTAATCTGCATTGTTTATCCTTTTGATCATTCACTCAAAAAATAAATAAATTCTAACCTTTCATTAAAGTAAAACAATTGAAAGTGGGGAGAAAATCTCATGATGAAATAAATGTTTTTCTGCAATGAATGTTGGCCACAATTATTGGCACCTCTAGAAATGCTTATGAGTAAAATATTTCTGAAAAATATTCCCATTCATATCTACATTATTTAGCACACCAGGGTGACTAGGAGCATGAAATTGTCCAGCCATGCAGTAGCCCCTCACTGCAGAACAAATATCCAGGGGGTGGGGCTGGATCCACATCTAGGAGGTGGAGATTGGTGGGCTTAGGGATCAGGGGTGGAGACGGGTAGGTTAAGGTATATATGTTAGGTCGGAGGAGTTGGATCTGGACCGTGTGTTCTGTTTTAAGGACCATCTCCACCCATTTCACCATCAGGGTAATAATTAAGAGGTTTCAGTCAACTAAAGATGTTACAAATCTGCATGGAAGAGGACGTGTGTCTATACCATACTAATGCACCGTGAGGAGGAGAGTTTTAATGGTTGAGTACTCTCCAAGGATCACAGCTGGAGAATTGCAGAAAGTAGTTGAATCTGGGGTCAGAAATCCCCCCAAAATAAAAATTAAACAGCCCCTACATCACCACATGTTGTTCGGGAGGGTTTCAAGAAAAAAAATAACATCCTGGCTAATTCAAAAACAAACTCTTAACATATTCAGTTATCAGACATGACTAGAACTTCAAATGGCACTGGCTTCTATGGTCAGATGAAAAAAATAATAAAAAAAGAGCTTTCTGGCAGCAAACCCACCAGGTTTAGTACAGATAGGGATAAAAAAGTTAAATGCCCACAGTTAAATATACAGGTATTGCTGGAACTATAATGTTTAATTGTTGACTATTGACTAATGACTATTTTTCTGCCGGAGGCCCTGGACATCTTGTTCAGATGCGTGGGATCATGGATTCTATCAAAATTAAACAGATAAAACATCTAAACCTGACTTCCTTTGTAAGAAATCTTATAATTGGACGTGTTTGGATCTTTCATCAGGACAATAATCCAAAACAAACATCACAAACACAAAAATGTGTCACTGAGTACAAAATGAAGCTTCTGCCATGGCTGTCACAGTTCCCTGACCTGACCTTCAGATTCTGAAGGATCTGGAGAGATTCTGGATGAAGGAATAGTCTCTGACCTCTTGTCAAGTGTTCTCCAAACTCTTCAGGCATTATAGGAGAAAACTCAGAGCTGTTACCCTGGGAAAAGGATGTTACAATAATTGGATGACAATAATAGTGGCCAACATGAACTAGAGAAAGCATTTATTTCACTATGAGATTCGGCCCCCCCCCATTTTCAATTGCTTTACTTCAATGATAGATTATATTTTTTTTAATGAAAGATCAAAAGTATAAGCAATACAGATTTATTTTCACAGCCACTTTTGCTCATATTTACCAAGGTTGCCAATATTAGTGGAGGGCGCTGTACTTACTGGTTTGCAAATATTAAGGATGATTCAAGAAATGCACCAAAGCAACAGAGAAAAACTGTAATTAATATTATTCATTTTTTTTTGCCTGAAGTGCAGGACACCCCAATATGCCTTTTTCACAGACGTTCGTACGCACATCCGGTATAGCGATTGTTGTGGATAGATACTTCCGGCGAAATGGAGTCAGGCGCGCTAGCTTTTACAACCTCCTTGAAAAATGTACCAGCATTTACATCAGCGTATGCTTTTCGTCTCGTGGACCTTCATGCAATCGCTCCGCACTCAAAACTCAACAAAGGATGTAAGTTCTTCCACAAAAATTACATCTTTAATTACAAAGGTAAGTGACGAACCATACATTAGCATGGTTTAGCTAACGTGATACCGTAAATGTTTTTTTTTGTACTTACCTTCATCAAATTGTAGGCTCTAGATTAGTTTAAAACAGATAAGAGTAGTCAAAGGAGGTAGCATACCATATTGAATGATGTTTAAAGTTTCTAAAATAGATTTATATTGTAGAAACTCAATATAATTAACTTATTGCAAAATTTGGATCATTCAGTATAATCGCTGATGGTTGGCTTCCTCTGAGGTCCTCCGAGGGGTTGGCATCATCTCTTCTCAGGTGTTCGGTCATCTCAGATCATTTAAGGGTTGGATCCAAACTGAAGTTTGTGTAATTCCTAGTTACCATGGGATGTTAATCCGTGGCAGAAACAGATAAACAAATAAAGACAATTAGCATAGTTGTTGTTCAATCCAGGCAAAAATTATCTGTTCAACCCAAGCTAAAGCATAATAATGTTTGTTTGATCAGATATACCTGTAGTACAAGATTGTGAGATGCATTATATGAATGCTTGGCTAAAGAGATGCGTCTTTAATCTAGATTTAAACAGAGAGAGTGTGTCTGAACCCCGAACGTTATCAGGAAGGCTATTCCAGAGTTTGGGAGCCAAATATGAAAAAGTTCTACCTCCTTTAGTGGATTTGCTATTTTAGGTACTACCAAGAGTGCAGAGTTTTGTGACCTTAGGGAGCGGGTTGGATTGTAGCGTGATAGAAGATTAGTTCGGTACGCAGGAGCTAAATCATTTAGGGCCTTATAGGCAAGTAATAATATTTTGTAACTGATACGGAACTTAATAGGTAGCCAGTGCAGAGACTGTAAAATTGGAGTAATATAATCATATTTTCTTGACCTGGTAAGGACTCTTACCGCAGCATTTTGTACTATCTGTAGCTTGTTTATTGAAGATGCAGGACAACCACCTAGCAGTGCATTACAATAGTCCAGTCTAGAGGTCATGAATGCATGAACTAACTTTTCTGCATCAGAAACAGTGAACATGTTTCGTAGCTTGGCAATGTTTCTAAGATGGAAGAATGCTGTTTTTGTAACGTGGGAAATATGATTTTCAAATGATAGGTTGCTGTCTAATATAACACACAGATTTTTTACTGTAGAGTAAGTAACAGAATCCAAGAGATACTGTGTACTGTTTTTAGGTCTAATAAGTAATATCTCTGTCTTATCTGAATTTACTAGGAGAAAATTTTATATTTTTAACACACTCCGTTAGCTTAGATAGTTTAGAAGTTTCATCTGGTCTTGTTGAGATATATAGTTGAGTGTCATCAGCATAACAATGGAAACTAATCCTGTATTTTCTAATAATATTACCAAGGGGCAACCTGTATATTGAAAATAGCAGGGTCCCTAGGACAGGTCCTTGTGGTACTCCATACTTTACTGTAGATAATTTAGATGCCTCCCCGTTTAAATAAACAAAGTGGTAGCGATCGGACAGGTAGGATCTAAACCAGCTTAAAAGCCTGCCCTTGAATACCTGTATAGTTTTGTAATCGATCTATGAGTATGTCATGATCTATAGTGTCGAACGCAGCACTAAGATCAAGTAAAACTAGCAATGAGATGCAGCCTTGGTCTGACGCAAGAAGCAAGTCATTTGTAATTGTAACAAGTGCAGTTTCTGTGCTATGGCGGGGCCTAAAACCTGACTGAAATTCTTCATAGATATCATTTTCTTGGCAAGAAGTAGCACAATTGAGCAGACACAACTTTTTCAAAAATTTTGGCATAAACGAAAGATTTGAAATGGGCCTGTAATTTGCCAGTTCACAAGGATCTAGGTTTGGTTTCTTAATAAGAGGCTTAATAACCGCCAGCTTGAATGGTTTTGGGACGTGACCTAAAGATAACGAGGAGTTAATAATATTGAGAAGCGGGTCCTCTGCTACAGGTAACAACTCTTTCAATAATTTAGTGGGTACAGGATCTAATAAACATGTTGTTGGTTTAGATGCAGTGATAAGTTTATTTAGCTCATAAATCGTGCACTTGCGATGGACTTACAAAGATACATAAGAGCTACAAGTTTATGCACTACTTGCTTTATTCAAGCACTATATAGGATAAATCACTATACAGGATTTACCCTATTATACGTTATCGTCATGAATTGATAGGTGAAAAAACAAACAGGCACCCACTAGGCTTGCCGCGATAGACGGTGATGACGGTTATACCGGTGTTAAGTCGCAACACCGTTACATCACTTGCCCACCGTGGCACCGTCCCTCACCGTCGTTTAGATTTTTTTTATAGTAATACAAATAATTTCGTTCAGTTAGAGGACACTACAATTAAAACTGAACGCTGCTGCTCAATGCAGCGCACTGAACGAATGACATTTGTACATCACAGCAGTCTAGGTCTGCATTGTCGTGGCTGTCCCGACCAGATTTTGCCGCAGGATTAATTTCCCGAATACAACACGGTAACGTTCGGTAACTCTGGTGCAATTTGAACGGGAGCGGGCGGTCTAACAATATCCCGTTCCTGACGTCCTTTCAGAACAGCATATCTGTGCTTTATTCTTATCGAGCACCGGTAAAGCCTGCACTCGGACCGTTATGTGCGCACTGCACGCTCGAACCAGTGCTTCGTTTTATTATTTTCTGGGCACAGCATGTGCAGCGATGCTCATAGCAGGCTAGCAGATATAATATACGGCTCTCAAACAGAACAGGCAGGTTGTGATGAGTGACAGAGCAGAATAAGGATGGAGCAATGTGTAGATGCGCTTGTCTTTGAAGGACGTTCAACTCGTCTTTCCTTTTTTTTTTGTATCATGCTTATCCTATCGTTTTAAACGACAGACTGTGTTAACAGCAAGATGTTAAATGAATTTAGTAAATTTTTCTGTCAATATATTCAAGACTTTTGTGCAGACTACACTTTTATTTGTTGGCCTTTCATCAGAAATGTGAACAAACAGTGAATATATAGCGGGAGCGGGTGGGTGCTGAATAGGGGTGTAAATCGGACAGTTTATCACGATACGATTCGATTTAGATTTTTTCTGCCAGCGATATGATTTTTGCCGATACCTCAAACATTTCTGCGATACGATTACGATTCGATTAATTTAGCGATATTTTGATATTATGTGCCTAGATTTGACAAGTTATATTTTTAATAACTCACAAATGCAACCAAAATACATAACATGAATGTTTAATTAAACTCTTTGGGAATTGAACATTATCACAATCGGGACATTTATAACAACAAACTAACAAAAATTACAATTTTAAATAAATAAAAATAATCGGGGGGGAAATTAAGTAACATGAAATCAATCAAGCTAATGATGGTAACAGTCAAATTCTTCTAGTCTTTCGTGCAAAAATGTGCAACAGTGATGCAGTTAGTTAGCTTTATTATTAGTTTTCTTTCACTTTAAGAACGAAAGCACAGAGTTAATATACTGATACACGTGCCTTTTTCTCCACTGTTTACATAAATACATATGCTTTTCTTACCCTACTGTTTACAAGGATATTAGCCAAAACATGCATTTTGATGTAGTTTTGTCTGAATTTATTCATCCATGCTCAAAAAAGCGGAGGAGAGCTCAGTATTCGTGCAGAGTTGACGCGGCTGTCTGTGTGTGTGCGTGTGCGCGCTTCAGAAGTGTGCGCGGAAAACTTCACACAGCACGCGACTGTTCCGCTGTTCTGTCGATTTGTCCTACCCTGTCAGATTTAGCTACCTCCCATTAAAACAGTGGGTAGTACAATTCGACAACGAAAATGCTACCTGTTAAATTGTGTTTTATTGATGTATACACCTACCACAACCCTAAAATTAGCCTTACAGTAATGCACATACAGTAATTACGTGTTATATTCGCGGTTGTGGATAGAATGGATACAGCTAGTACCGGAAACCAACAATAAATATTTTTTTCTACCTATTAGATTGTGTTTTATTAAAGTCTACACCAACCCCAACCCTAAACCTACCCTTACAGTAATGCAGATACATTAAATATTGTTGTTCAAGGGCGTAAGAAAAAGCATGCAATATTGTTGGGCGCTAGTAAGATGAGGTAGGAAAATCTGACAGGTAGGAAAAATGTCAGGACACCGCTAACAATCCCGAGCATCTTATATGCTCGCCTCGTGTATCGGGCAGTCCTTATATCGAGTCCTGGTGTGAGATTGAGCGAGAATGCACACGTTGGCTGTAATGCATAGCGGACATTATATGAAAATGTGGACAGTGCCAAAATAAAGGTGCCTTTTATACGACAGATATCGATATTTTACGCGTGGCATCGATGCATCGTATCGTCATACATTGTATCGATATTTCGATCCATATCGATGAATCGTTACATCCCTAGTGCTGAATAAAACCTCAAACAGTCCCGCGCAGACCTCTACATCACAGATCAGATTTCATTTATCACATAAAGAGAGATGACTGACAAGAAGAGTGAGGTGAGACAGACAAGACGATGGCGGAAGAGTTTCAAAACGAAATGTAAAAGCGCCCGTTTTAAGCCTGTTGACTTCTGAGTCTGACATTAATATAAATAATGCCCACACTTTTGAGTGCGTATCTACTTTTAAAATGAGAAACTCACCGAGATCTACCAAGTGAAAAGTAAATAAATGATAAAATACATATTAAATAAAATAAATAATTAAAAAGGCTTGTTGGGATGTATCTATATATTGCATTGATTTAATAATACAAATAAAATTATGTTTTATTATTCACTATTCACGACGCCATCAGTAAATAGTTCCTCTGTAAGAACAAGCTGTTTGGAGCATCTGATGCCCGTATGCACATAAACACCACTGATCCTCACAAACTTCTCCAACACACGCGAGCATCCGTTATAAAACACTGAATTCAAGCAGAAATACGATGTTAGAGTGATCGAGAACGCACACACGGTTCATTTGCACATCATTTATAACGGACATAACGCGCGCCTAATGCACGATCCTGTATGTCACTGTAATCAGCTTTACCTTGATTACAATAGTCGTTCATCAAAACTTGTCTACTAGTGTGACACTGGCTTCTTTTATCCAGCCGAGAGCTGTAGTTTGCTCACACAGAGTTTTTGAGCCACCGTTCAGTCTGTGTTACACACGATGAGAAACGTTTTCTGCTCCGAAACACAGAATACGTAGAGAGGTGGTACTGTTATTTATTTATAGCCTATATATGTTTTTTACATGACTTAACAGGCGAGTCATAATATTAGTGAATATATTATATTGTAGTTTTATCTCTCGCCACCCTGGTTGAGAAACACTGACCTAATGTGCGATCGATCTATTAGGCATCCCTGATCCAATTGATAGTTTAAAAAAAACTAAAACATTTGTTTCTCATTTATTTGGTTCCACAGTATTTGCTATTTTATTTTATTTAAACCCTGCTTGACGCCGAATTGCAGGGTATTTAAAACCTAAGGAAAGCAAGGAAAGAGGGAAAACTCAAACGACCCCCACGGTGATACCGTTATAACGTGTGACATCAGGTCGATTAACGGTGGGAAAATGTCCTCACCGTCACAACCCTACCACCCACAAATAGACTATAAACCAAGCATCAGGCTGTCTTTGAGTTAACATGAACAACGATTAAAGTTACTAGTCAGGCTACAGAAGAATACCATAATTCCTCCGTTCAATGTTGCCTAATACATCGAGAGTCACGCAGACCTACACAACCCAGCCACAACACATAATTGCGAATAACATGACTTACCTTGACACAGAATCGACCACAGAGGCCTGGGAATCTGTGAATCGCTTGTGCTATTAACATCATCACTACACAATTTCTTAGTAAAAACCAAAATTAATTAAACTGTCTTGTTTTCTGTTTTTGCCATGGTGAATGGATTTCAAGGACTTCCCGCGCAGATCAACAGCCTCCAACGTTTCTAGTTTTTTTTTCATGTACTAAACATGTTAAAATTAGTGGAATTTGCACCGCAGCGCCCCCACACCTTGATGCTCATGACAAGAATAGCATGTATAGTTATCTTTATTGAAGTGAATTAGGTTTAAATCGCCGTCATGCATGAATGAATGATTTGTTTTTTGCAATTTTACACATAATAATCCACAATGATCACATTACACAAAACAAAAATTGCACGTAAAAATAACACATTGTCAATCATTTGTTTTAAGCCAGGTTTCAGTCAGACAGAGTACATCAAAACTATTATCTGGGATCATTTCATTTACAATAACTGCTTTGGGTGTGAGTGACCGGATGTTTAGGAGCCCAAGCTTTAAAAATTGTTTTTGTTCATTTATTTTGCATTTTTATGGTTTAATCACGGTCAGATTTTTTTCTAGATCCTGCATTAAATGTATATATTGACCTCACTATTTGGGGAACAGACACAGTGTATAGATTGGACACTGCAAGTACCTCTTATCATTTAAGTGGGTAGAACAAAAGTCACCATAGCAGTTCCCTTTATTTCTCAATAAACTCAGCTGTAATCTTCGTTCTTAAAACCTTTTTGGAAATGCAACAGCTCTTGCCACCGCTGACTTATCTTTGTGCTTTGATTCTGAATTACATGCCATTTTACTGAATGGTTTAGAGCAGAACAAGCATTATTACATTTTGTTGTATAGTCTGCCACCATCTGTTTTCTTCTTCAACATTTTCACCATCACATCACAATTATCTGGTGAAGAGAATTTTCCTCTGTCATGTTCAAATTGGATGAATTGGATTCTGGTAGCCAAGGAATTAAAATGTGTCACGTCTTCTTTTACATGGTTGACATTATGTTTTTGACTTAACCTTTCCTTTTGCTGTTTGCACTGCATAAAAAGACTAATTTCTGGGATAAATCGGACAATTGAATTTGCAGTGAAACTTAAGGTGTATGACCGTGTACGAAAATTTCCTTGGCTGAGTGTGCTGAGTCTCATACACATCCATACACTTGAGATGCACTGAGTTTTCGGATACGGGATATTTCCGATAGCACACACTACATGTTCAAAGGGTTCCAGTATACCAGCCCTTATTAAAATAACCCATGGTTTTATTATAGTAAAAGTGTTTTTACCTTTTTGGCAGATTGCCATGTTTCTATAACAACAGTTTTACTACAAATACACATTTTTTACTTCAATAACCATGTTTTTTTTATTATTTATGTACCATGGTTAATTGCCAATTGTGTTTTTTTGGGGTGTTTATCTGTTAAAAATTAATCAACCAGTCATTTTTATATCTGTAGGCAAGTTTAAATTAATCCAAATTGACTTAATTTAAATTAGTCTTTTGATTAACAGAATCGCAAAATTTGAGTGAGATTAATAAAAATCTGCACAATCGCGGGTAGTGTTGTATCCCGGGGTTTGTAATAGTTTGGTAATGGAGGTAATGAACACAGTAATATCACGCATGGACATTCCAGGCCTCGCATTTGGAGCTGAATCACCCGAGACTTGCAATTATTGACGCCCGTGAATCGAATCTTTTTGGAATCGATGCCGAGCATCATTGTTCTTACCCCTCCCCCGCTGCAGTTTTCACGCACGACCGCTAACGGCGTCCGGTATTTTATGAGAGATTTACCCCAGAAGAAGGCAAGTGTGACTATATAAAACAAATTTAAATAACATGTTTACAAGAACATAACATTAGAAGTTGTTCGATATTGTAATACTGTATATTACAGCAGCCCAACTGTTTCCAAATTTGATGATAATAAATCAGCATGATTAGAATGACACTGAAGATGGGTGATGAAAATTCTCCTTTGTAATCACAGAAATTAATTAATTTTAATTATATTTTAGAGCATATTTAAATAGAAAACCATTATTTAAAATTGTAATAATATTCGCAATATTACTGTGTAGTGCTACGTCGGCGCGAACACACACACACAGAATTCAACCCAGCAACAGATATGAATTATTCCTCAAGTCCTCCCTCTCTGCAAAGGGAGAAGGTCAACTGATCCCATCACTAACTTTTCGTGCAAGTGCGAAAGTCTCCGAAGCGAGACGCTCTAAGTCTACATTCAGAGCATATTTCAACCCCCATTTAACACAAAGCAGGACTCTTTTCCATCGGACAGACAAAGGAAAACCGAATTCTGACATTTATTCCAATTATGACTATTACAACTATCTACACAAATAAATATATGGATATTTAATGTGTACTCTTTCCTCATAGGCATGATGTGATGATTTCGAATGTGAATTATTTAGGACAATGTGGGTAATTTTTAATCATGCTTTAAATGGCATAAACTGTAATGTGTGTGTTAAAATGCAGTGTTTGATCTCTAAAGAAAGCTGGCATCGTATGTGACAAACTGTGTTGATGACCGTTAAATTTTAGCACCCTGCATAATTATACATGTATAAAGATCGATAAGTTTATCTTTCCCAAAAGTGAAGAGATATCACAGAACTTAAATTCCACCCCAGCAAGCCTGGACATGGGCGGGGCTCCGCCCCATACGGACAATCGGATTCGACAAGCCGCCCGTGGGCAGGGCCAAGTTGGACTGTTGAAAACAACGCGCCAGTCGCAAATCGCTCTCTCTTGAACAGCGCTCGTAACTTTTCTGGTGCTTCTTCGCTCTTGACTCGCTCTCTGCCTGCTCGCGCTCTTACCTGAACTCTGGCCTCGACACCGACTAAACCAACCATCTAGTCGAATTCGAAGGATAGAAGGCATAACATCAAAGAACAACGAACTCAACGCCTGCAGACGATAGGAGAGCTTTTTCTGTGACATCACACGGCAGCATCCACATATCACGTGTTTCCACACGAGAGCACCCGAAGAAGAACGAACCAACCCACGTGGTCTCCGAGGACAAAAGACCAGAGCAACACATTCGAAGAAAACGAAACCAACATCCAACCTGCTTATCAACAAAGCAAGTAACGTTATCATTAACTAAATCTATATTGCTGATTGAACTGGTAAAATCTGATCTGAGAGCAGTAACAGAGCAAAGGCATCTGTTGTGATCTTTTCCGGTTGAGTCAAGCGTTAAAACAGCTAAAAGGGCTAATTTTAACTTTAGGAGTTTACTCACCAAAATCCCTTATGCATGTGTATGTTTGTGTATTATTAGTTAATCCATTTATGTTAGAATAGCAGTATTACGAATAAACCTTGTTTCATTTTATAAAGAATTGTCTCTGGAACGTGATTTTCAAGTTTTATCCTTATTGCCATAAAAGAGAAAGCTACCTAAGCTCGAATTTGACAGGATATGCTGAGGTTAGTGATCGGTGGACGATCACTTAATACAGTATAAATAAGTTAAATATTAATATTACTTTAACCAAGCAATATTGAATATTTAATGTATAATTCCCGGAGCTGAAATAATAGCTCTATATTAAACTTTTATTACAACTGTTTTTATGTATTTCTGAACAAATAAATGCAGGCTAGATGATCATAAGACACTTCTTTCAAGGGCACTAAAAATAGTACTGTTTCCAAACTTTTGACTGATACTATATATATATGTATATACACACATGCATATATATATATATAAAAGCACACCAGTCATTTATATGTGCTGTGGTGGATGCATTTTCTACCTCTGTATGGTACCATTGAGCCTCTCCACTAGTCCGTTTGTCTGAGGGTGGTATGGGGCACAGAGACTCCTCTTAATTCCAAGCTTTCCATATATGTGTGCGGAAAGCGCTCGAGAAACAGTGTCTCTTACGCGGCTCCCTATACTTTTAACTCGTTGTTTTCGTCTCGAGCTAGAGATTGTACAACATTCACATTACATGATTTGACTGATTTTTACGCAGTAAGGGTGACAGCGCCGCATTACAATAAATTATCATTCATGTTTTCATAGCCGCTGACCAAATTCAGAAACAAAACTAAAATGAAATCATATTTGAGAGCAAGGGGCTACCTGGTGTTTCAGGGTCAGCTTGATATTCTGTGCATAGGGAGGATCGGCTCTGCATTGCATTTGCACAGAGTTTAGCCCCTGAAGATGACTGAGTCTCTTAAAAAAATAAATTACAAATCAAGTTTTGAAGAAATTCAAAATGAATATTACACACCAAGACTAAAGAGATTAGAGAATGCTCAAAGATTGAATGCATGTTTGAGTAAACAAAAGTGTGTGAACACAAATTTGTTAATTATAGCTTATTGTCTACAAGGTTTTCTTACACAAAATGTAAGTTTGCAAAGCAGTCCCTTATTGATTCTTTGCTTTAACCACTTTGTAATGTGGGGTCAATTGTACTGTTGTTGTCATTATCATCATCATCATCAAGAAGTGGTATATTAAGAGCTTTGCAAATATTGTGCAAAATACAGCAAGCCATAATAATGCGACTAGCACGCTCAGGGGACTGTCTAATCTCTCCATGAAGGACATGGAATCTCCTTTTGAGCTGTCTGATTCCTCTCTCCGCCACAGCATTTGTTGCTTTGTATGCTCTTTAAGATGAAAAATGATACAAGAACAAATCAAGAATGCACTTATTGAACAAAACTGGTGAATTGCCTGAAGTTCAGGCCTGTACAGTACTTGTTATAATTGATATGCTGTTCACCTTGTGGTCTTCTGTAAGGGGTAAAAAGCCAGCATTTTAAAGGATATCCTGAGTCACCCACCAGATGACATCCGGGGCAAACATAATTTTTTTTAAATAACCCAGTGAGGCCACTCTCAGAAAGAACCCGAGAATGTGTTGACCCTGTCGATTTTGGCACAAGATCCAGGATCTTGTAAGCAGCATCAAACACAACTTGAACATTGATACTGTGGAATTATTTTCTATGGACAAATGCTTCCGCATTTACAGTTGGAGAAATTATGCGAATATGAGTGCTATCGATGGCTATCGATGGCTCCAACAACTCCGGGGAAGCTTGCAAATCTCATAAAAGCTTCTTGCTTTTGCCGTAAAGGTTGAAGGTCAGTTGGGAAGTCAATGAACTGCCTTACTATGTTTGGAGTGGTTAGTGCTGCGATAGTCCCATTTAATACCCTGCCGACTGTGGACTATGATGGGCCCAAGTCTTCACTGGTGCACTGCTGCATTTTTTTCAGTTACCAAAAAAACGCAGTCATTATTACCTTCAGTTTTGCAGTTAAAGCATTGTTTAGTAGAGTTTGAGGAGTTATTGCATTTCTGACTAAGTCAATAACAAAAAGAATCAAGTCTGTACCACTTTATCAACTCCCTGTCATCATATAATTGCAACAGGTTCTTACGTTCTTGGAAAGTGTGTGGTCTCCTCCTCTGTACTGCCAGTTTGTTATGCCTAACTAGGTTAGGAGACCTCCCCAGCACTCTTAAATAATTTAGGAGCTGAGACCTAGTCTTAACACTTAGGAACATTTATGAATCACACTTATTCTTAAGTCTAAGAATAGGAATAGGAAGTATAAGAATCGCCATTCTTCGAATTTTGACACACTTAGGACTAAAATTTTACTCTGAGTGGCTTTATACATACGGGCCCAGGGGAGAGCTGGAGAGGTCTCCTAACCTAGTTAGGAGTAACAAGATGGCAGCAAAGAGGAGGAGACCAACACTTTTCAGCGAAGATATGACATATTGGAGTTATATGATGATATAGAGTTGATAAAATTATACAAACTTGATTGTCAAGATCAAAACAATTTTTTTTTTGTAACTGACACAGTAAGAAATAAGTAACTTCTTCCACTCAAGTCAATGCTCTAACTGTAGAAATGAAAGTAGTAATTAAATAATTTGCTGGAAAATTGGAAAAATGCAGCAATGAACCGGTGATGACACTGTAAGTAAGGTCTTACATCTTGTGGTACTAACCCCACCAAACACAACAGTTGCCAAAAGTGATGTGTGGATTTTATTTTGTTCACGTTACACTTAAACCATTAAAATACAAAAGGACAAAAAAACACTGACCAGTGTTGTCAAGTGCTTTCAATTGAAAGTAGCTAAAACTGGTCACTTGATGTTGCTAGACGACCTCATAAAAGTGAGTTCACTGATCTATATTTATATTTAAATACTGTAGATCAGTGAACTTGCCTTTATGACGTCATGGGACAGTCTCGGAATATAGATAAGGTTAGTCCAAGAGACTGATTTTGTTGCTAGGCTTTTGAAAAAAGTATCTAAAGGGATGAGGAAGTCACTAAATCTAGTGACAAAATCACTAAATTGATAACATTGAATAAAACATAAGTTTTTGTTTTTGCATGTGTTCATAATTTCTATGTATGACAATGTGGCCAAAAATTATGACTGCACAATTTGGCATGTTTCATTGCATTATCACAACAACAAAAAACAAATAACAACAATATGCTTACAAAATCCTTACATAAATCAACATGTTATCTTATCAGTCACATGGTCTGAATGTTCTCACTCTTGCAGAGTATAATTTGGAGGTGATTTCTATAACAAGAATATACTACATTTGACAAAGAATCGATTGATGAAAAGATTTAAAGCCTGAAAATTCAAACACACATAATTGACGCGATTATAAACCAATAAGCTATTCAATAGTTATTCAAAATGACATACACAATGAGTGATTAGGACATGATAGTTGAATGCGTGGATTATATACATAATACGGAGTTATGCATACAAGTTATTAGTTGCACATACTCCTTTTAGCATCATTTAGGTGCATAAATACACAGATTTCTTTTTTAAACGCAACACTTTTGTTTTTGCCCCCATTTTTCATGAGCTGAACTCAGAGATCTAAGACTTTTTCTATGTACACAAAAGGCTTATTTCGCTCAAATATTGTTCACAAATCTGTCTAAATCTGTGTTAAGGTCATTGTACAATAAGTCCGAAATTTTCGTCCGAAATTTTCGTACGTTGAAAAATAAATACGACCTCACGTTATGTCAATCACGTTTACACACTGCCTCCAAAATCTTTGTCCGTCAAAAGGAAATTTGGATCAGGTACTATTTTTTGCGTCTTTCACATCCGTCGCAAGCATTTTGAGAGGTGTTTTGACAGTTTAGAGCCACCGTACAAGCGAACGCCAATATCCAGAATGGCAATTGTCAAGTTAATCCATTTCATCTCGCAGCACAAAGCACACTGAGTTCACAGAAATTGGTGGTCTTCTTTTTATTATGTGGCTCTAGTATACCTAGTATCAAACTGAGCCACTGACATCCTGAAGTAAACTTTGAATCGCCCGTGATATCCCCGCTGATCCTTAATAAGGAAGTGGAACTCTCCGTCCTTTCTATATTTTAGGATTGGATGGACCCAATACTTCCTTTATTTTTCTTTTTTTTTTAAGAAGCGGGAGAACAACTAAATCATCCTCAATACTTGAAGACTCCATTTAGTAGGCTACTCTTTTGCAAATTGATTAATCAATACGCATCAGACTCAGTGTGCAAGGTTTTTGTGCATGACACATTTTTAGGATTCCGAAAACGAAAAAACCCATGCAAAAATTTCGGACTCACTGTGCAGAGACCTTTAGTGAGAGCTTCTCCTTTGCCGAGATAATCCATCCACCTCACAGGTGTGGCATATCAAGATGCTGATTAGACAGCATGATTATTGCTAGGGATGCACAATATATCGGCCACCATAACGGTATCGGCCAATAAATGCTCATTTTTTCTGTTATACTTCAGATGTGCGCTGTTCGCCATGATGGTTTTGAAATGCTTGAAATATGATTGGAATCACTTTGATAAGGACAATACACTTATGTTCAACATGTGCAGAGCAAGTCTGTCATAAAGGCTACATAAAATTATAATAAGAACATTACTGTAAATTACGTTGTGGAATCTTTGTGCGCTGTGTTTTGTGTGTGCGTTGAGCGCATCCACAACGGAGCTACACCTCCATGACAGTTAAGTTCGCTTGTGCATTTGCAGCCTTTTGTGCAATTGTACATAGTAATATTGTGTTTATTTTATGTATATCTGCTTTATCTCATATAGAATGCGTTTGGTTAAGTTAATAGAGCGTTAATAGAGGGCTTCAATTTGCCCGTGATTATTTTTAGCTCAGCGCACGCAGCTCAAACAGCAGCGCGCACCTAATAACTATGATTGGAACTGTCGCGTATATAAAATTCTAATGAGAACATTATTATAATAAAACGTTGTGAATTCTTTGGGTTTAGTTGCCGTGTTTCAGTGAGTTGTTATGGGAAGCCAAGTGTGCGTCCACGAGTTACACATCTGACGAGGGCATAACTTAGTTCAAAATAACTTGTGCATTTCTGAATTTTTGTGCATATATAAGTTGTAATATTATGTTTATGTTCTATAAATATCTGATTCTCATGTAGCCTAATTAACACACTATAACAAGCGCTTCAGTTTACCGGTGTTCATTTAGCTTCATACAGCACACACAGCTCAAACAGCTGTTATTTAAAACAGTGGTAGCCTATTAATTTGTTACTTTTTCAAAATCACTGAAGCATTATTAATAATAACCACCACTTTTATTTTCTATTATTATTTTCATCAACAATATGGTTTAGTAATTAATATAATTTCATTATTGTCCATGCAAATGGCTCTTCCGTTTTATTCATCCATGGCACATGCATTTAGATTTTTTACACATGTAACGATGTCCAATGACTTATTTGCATTATTTATGCATTATTTTATTTTATTTGTGAGACTTTTTTATGGTGAAATCTGATAATGGGAGAGTAAAATATTTGTTTTAAACTTACACTGTTCAAACTAGGCTGCTTATGTTGAAGTGTTTGGGATGTGGCTTTTAATGAGACCTTTTTTTTAATCAGGCTCTCAAAAAGTATATAAAAATTTGGATATAGATTTATCGGCCAACATATTGGTTATCGACTTTCAAATATAAAGAATTATCAGTATCGGCCAAAATGTTCATATTGGTGCATCCCTAATTATTGCACAGCTGTGCCTTAGGCTGGCCACAATAAAATGTGCTGTTTTACTGTATTGGGGGGGTCCGGGTTTGTCCGAAAACCAGTCAGTATCTGGTGTGACCACCATTTGCCTCACGCAGTGCAACACATCTCCTTCGCATAGAGTTGATCAGGTTGTTGATTGTGGCCTGTGGAATGTTGGTCCACTCCTCTTCAATGTCTGTGTGAAGTTGCTGGATATTGGCAGGAACTGGAACACGCTGTCATATACGCCAATCCAGAGCATCCCAAACATGCTCAATGGATGAAATGACCGGCGAGTATGCTGGCCATGCAATAACTGGGATGTTTTTAACTTCCAGGAATTGTGTACAGATCCTTGCAACATGGGGCCGTGCATTATCATGCTGCAACATGAAGTGATGGTTGTGGATGAATGGCACAACAATGGGCCTCAGGATCTCGTCACGGTATCTCTGTGCATTCAAAATGCCATCAATAAAATGCACCTGTGTTCGTTGTCCATAACATACGCCTGCCCATACCATAACCCCACCGCCACCATGGGCCACTCGATCCACAATGTTGACATCAGCAAACCGCTCACCCACACAATGCCATACACGCTGTCTGCCATCTGCCCTGTACAGTGAAAACCGGGATTCATCCGTGAAGAGAACACCTCTCCAAAGTGCCAGACGCCATCGAATGTGAGCATTTGCCCACTCAAGTCGGTTACAACGACGAACTGCAGTCAGGTCGAGACCCCGATGAGGATGACCAGCATGCAGATGATTGAATCATAAATTGTCTTATTCGCTCTGATACATTACAATTATTAAGGGATGTTTTGCATCTGAAACTTTTTCCACAATGTTGGCAGGTGTAAGGCTTCTTAAGTGTGAACATTCATGTGGACTTTGAGGTTTCCTTGTTGAGAGAAACTCTTTCCACACTTTGGGCATATGATAGTCTTTTTTCTATAGATAACTCATGTGGGCTTCGAGGTTTCCCCTTTTAGTGAAATGTTTTACACATTATTGGCAGCTGAAATATCCCACTCCAGTGTAAACACTCGTGGACCTTGAGGTCTCCTTGTTGACAGCAACTCTTTCCACACTGTTGGCAGGTAAAAGGCATCTATGCAGTATGACATCTCATGTGGGTATTGAGACGTCCTTTTCGAGTGAAACTATTTCCACACAGTTTGCAGGTGTAAGGCTTCTCTCCAGTGTGAATTCTAATGTGGCTGTTAAGGGTTCCTTTTTGAGTAAAACTTAGTCCACATTGAGTGCAAACAAAAGGTTTCTCTCCAGTGTGAATTCTATTGTGCATTTGTAAGGTTCCTTTTTTAATGAAACTTTTTCCACATTGTTGACAGGTGTAAGGCTTCTCACCAGCGTGAATTATCATATGGATGTCAAGGGTTTCTTTTTTAGTGAAACTTTCTCCACATTTTTGGCAGTTGAACTCGCTATCTCTAGTGTGAATACTCATGTGGACTTTGAGGTTTCCTTTTTGACAGAAACTTTTTGCACACTGTTGGCAGGTGTAAGGTTTCTCACCAGTGTGAATTCTCAAATGGATTTCAAGGCTTTCTTTTTTAGTGAAACTTTTTCCACATTGTTGGCAGTTGAAATATCTCTCTCTAGAGTGAATACCCATGTGGATTTTGAGATTTCCTTTTTGCATGAAACTATTTCCACACAGTTTGCAGGTGCAAGTTTTGTCTTCAGTGTGAATTCTAATGTGCCTGTTAAGAGTTCCTTTTTGAGTGAAGCTTAGTCCACATTGAGAGCAGGTGTAAGGTTTCTCTCCTGTGTGAATTCTAATGTGAATGTTAAGGGTTCTTTTTTTATTAAAAGTCTTTCCACATTATTGGCAACTGAAATGACTTCTAGTTCTTGTCTTTTGAGCTCTCTTTTGTAAAGTCTGTTTAGTTTGTGAGCAACTAAAATTTTCTCCAGTGAAATCATGTTTCTTATATTGATATTTGCCTTCCATTTCATTTAGTTCTTCACTTTTCTCTTTCAGCGGCATCAGATCTAAAACAGAAATAGACCAATACAAGTTAATACCATTTCAATGACACAAAGCAGCATACATTAATACATTTCAAAACAGCAACATGTACATTACATTTACATTTCATTACATTTAGCAGACGGTTTTATCCAAAGCGACTTACAATTGGGGAATACATGAAGCGATTCATCTTAAAGAGACAAAGAGTCAGAGGAAGTGCTCATAATACCAAGTCTCAGGCATTGTTCAAATAAGTACAAGCTAGCAAGAGAAGGAATAAATAAAGAGAAAGACTGTGTTTTTTTTTTTTTTTTATTTTATTTAGGATGAAGTCAAGTAGTGTCGAAAGAGATGAGTTTTCAGTTGTTGCTTGAAGGTTGACAGGGATCCAGAATTCCGGATATGGGTAGGAAGGTCATTCCACCAGCCAGGAGTGGTGAACGAGAATGTTCTGGAAAGTGATTTTGAGCCTCTCTGTGATGGTACCACAAGGCGTCGCTCACTAGCGGATCTCAGACTTCTGGAGGGTGCTGAGCCTGTGGCTGTTCTATATGCAAGCATCAATGT
This sequence comes from Gymnocypris eckloni scoliostomus, assembly GCA_027564155.1. Classification (NCBI taxonomy): domain Eukaryota; kingdom Metazoa; phylum Chordata; class Actinopteri; order Cypriniformes; family Cyprinidae; genus Gymnocypris; species Gymnocypris eckloni. The sequence goes on from CM050431.1 coordinate 28,670,275, forward strand.
TTTGAACTAGATGTGAGTTGCAACCGGTAGCTAGTGCAAGGAGATAAAGAGAGGTGTAACATGGGCTCTTTTTGGCTCACTGAAGACCAGTCGTGCCATTGCATTCTGAATCATTTGTAGCGGTTTGATTGTGCTTGATGGAAGTCCAGCTAGAAATGCATTGCAGTAGTCCAGCCTAGAAATGACAAGGGCCTGGACAAGAAGTTGTGCAGCATGCTCCGTTAGAAAGGGCCTGATCTTTCTGATGTTGTGTAATGCAAACCTGCAAGATCGAGCAGTCTTTGCAATGTGGTCTTTGAAGGTCAGCTGTTCATCAAAGATTACACCAAGATTTCTGACTGAGCTTGACAGGGTAATTGTAGAAGAACCTAGCTGGATGTTGAAATCGTGCTGTAGAGATGGAGTGGCAGGGAAGACAATAATTTCCATCTTTGCCAGGTTGAGCTGTAGGTGATGTTCTTTCATCCATGCAGAGATGTCCAGGCAGCCTGAGATCCGTGCAGCTACCGTTGGATCATCAGGTCGAAATGAGAGATAAAGCTGTGTGTCATCAGCATAGCAATGGCAGGAGACACCATGTGCTTGTATGATGGGACCCAGTGATGTAGTGAATGTGGAGAAGAGGAGGGGTCCAAGAACTGACCCCTGAGGAACACCCCAGTGACCAGTTGATGTGCTTTGGATAGCTCCCCTCCCCAGGCCACCTCGAAAGACCTACCAGTGAGATAGGATTCAAACCAGCAAAGTAGAATCCCTGTGATGTCCAGTGATGAGAGGGTGGACAGGAAGATCTGATGATTAACAGTGTCAAAAGCAGCAGATAGATCCAGTAGAATGAGGACTGATTATTTGGAATCAGCTTTTACGATTCGTAGGGCTTCAGTGACTGAGAGAAGCGCAGTCCCAGTTGAATGGCCACTCCTGAAACCTGACTGGTTAGCGTCCAGTTTGTTGTTCTGTGAAAGAAACAATGATACCTGATTGAAAACAACTCTTTTTGAGCGTTTTCACTATGAATGGAAGGAGAGAGATAGGTCTGTAATTTTCTATAAGAGAAGTGTTTAATGTAGGTTTTTTGAGCAGTGGGGTTACCAGAGCCTGCTTGAATGCCATGGGGAAAGTGCCTGTGAGGAGGGATGTGTTGATGATGTGTGAGTGCTGGTAAGAGTGTGGGAGAGATTGCTTGGAGAAGGTGTGTGGGGATTGGGTCTAGAGGACACGTTGTAGGGTGACTGGATAGGAGAAGTTTGGATACTTCTGCTTCAGTGAGGAGACAGAAGGAGAAGATGGGAGTTTGAGCAGTGGATGTGGTTGGTTGGAGGTCCTGTGTGTGTGGAGGTGAGAACTGACTACTAATTGTTCTAGTTTTTTTCTGTGAAGAAAGTGGAAAGTGGCGAAGTCATCAGCCATTATAGAAGTGGTGGGAGGTGGTGGAGGGGGACAGAGGAGAGAATTAAATGTTCTGAAGAGATTACGTGTCTCTGGAGCACTGTTGATCTTGTTGTGGAAATATGATGATTTGGCAGTGTGGACTTCAGCAGAGAAAGATGAAAGTAAAGACTGATACTTACTCAGGTCTGACAGATCTTTTGATTTGCACCATTTTCTCTCTGCTGCCCTGAGATTGGTCCGATACTCACGAAGAACATCGGATAACCAGGAGTTAGAAGCTAGTGCTGGCCTGGAGGAGAGAGGACAAATGTCGCCTAAAGAAGAGGTTAAAGTAGAGCATAAAGTGTCCGTAGCTGCATTCACATCCAGAGATGAGAAATGGGTAGGTAAGGGAAGAGGAGGAGGACACTACAGAGGAAAGATGGGAGGGAGAAAGGGAGCGTAGGTTTCGTCTAAAAGTAACCGGTAGAGGGGTTGGTGGCACGCAGGTAGCAAAATGTAATTTAAATGTAATGAGGAAATGGTCGGAGATATATAGTAGTTCTACCAAAATGTTGTCTGCAGTACAATTGAAATTAAATCAAGTTGGTTGCCTGATTTGTGCGTGCTTATAGTGGTAAGGCATTCGAGATCAAATGAAGCAAGGAGTGAATGGAAGTCTGTAGCATAAGGCTTTTCTAGGTGAATGTTGAAGTCGCCAAAGACTAGGAGTGGAGTGTCATCCTCCACTAAAGAGGACAGCAGCCCATCCAGCTCCTCTAGGAAGGTGAATAGAGTTTGGCCAGGAGGACGGTAAATTACCACAATCTGGATTTTTATGGGATCTGTTACAGTAATTGCATGAGATTCAAATGAGTTGTGATTGCATAGGGGAGAGTGGGTTGAGTATTTCCAATTGTTTGAAAGGAGCAAGCCAGTTTTGGCCCGTCAAGCCCAGCCAACTTGACGTGGGGTGTGAGAGAAAGAGAAGTTGTTAGAGAGGGCAGCTGGGGTTGCTGAGTCCTCTGGACGAATCCAGGTCTCAGTCAAGCCCAAGATGCTGAGTGTGGATTGTAAAAAAAAAAACAAGCCGAAATGAAGTCTGCGAGGAGAAATGCTAATGCCACAGGCTCCTTCTTAGCCAAGGCGCAAATGATTATAATTAACAGTATGTGCAATCAAAAATATAAAGCTCAACGAAAATGCAAAAAAGGAATAGGTAGGACACAAAATATTCCTTCCTAGCAGCAGGTAAATGATTTAAACAACAGATCTACGAACAAGTATTACAACACTTAGGTGCTGCTGTTCGTTTCTTCTGGTGACTAATCGGCTTCTCCCAAGTTATGAAAGCGATCAAGCAGTTTAAATACTTTTACAGGTGCTGTGGCCGGCTTCTGATTAGCCCAGCCAATAGCCTAAAGCAGTGCTAATAGCTCAAGACAAAACTAACACTTCAAAGCCTGAGGAGAAATGCAAATGCCACAGGCTATGCTTGATACTACCCACCAAGCCAATGGTTCTCAAATCCAGTCCCCTGCATTGACATGGTTCATGTCATACTCATCTGACCATCTTCAGTGTGTAGCAGTGAATGAAGCGGTATCAAATAATTCAAAAGAGCAGTATGGAGTGCCACAAGGCTCAGATACTAAGACCATTGCTTTTCACACATTACATGTTACCCTTGGAAACTCAGCTCTATATTTCTTCACGGCCCAACGAAACATACCAATTCGCAAAACTAATGAGTAGTTGATATAAAAACTGGAAGTCTAGTAATTGCCTACTGCTAAATTCTGAAAAACATAGGTGTTAATTATAAGACCAAAAATGTAATACACTCCCACATGTAATATAATCTAAACTATTGTCTAACACTTGATGGCGGCTCTGTCAATTCTTTGTGTGCTACTTGATAACAGTCTTTCTCTTGAAAGCCATGTTTCTAGCATTTGTAAAACTTATTTTTTCCATCTTAAATATATATCTAAATTATGCTTTTAAAGGTTTAGCTCCTCTGTACTTGAGTGAGCTCTTATCGCATTATAGTCCTTCACGTTGTAGAACTTGAGTGGACAGGCCCACATTACCATGGACTCTCACACATCAAAGGAACATGATAAGATCCACTTAGGAACAGAATTTCATCGTTGTTCCTGACTGGCTTACCATAAATAAACACAGAAGAAAGGAACTTCTTATTTGGAGATAGGACAGCGACCACACTCCTGGAACCCTTTTGACCATTAACGCATAAATCAATGATGCTATCTACAAAAGGACAATTATACGTTGACAAATGCTCAACGGGTCTCCACAAACGTCACATTCTCATGACCCCGGACAGCTCCTCTTTCATCCTCCCTGCATGCCAAAGGAATGCACTTCTTTGTGTCTCCTCTATTCCAAAAGAAACACCCAAACTTTCATTGACTTTCTCCCAAAAGACAATCAATAATTGCTGCTGCTATTATAGCAACATACTCAAGAGACCATATATATTAAGATTGTATTTAATGTCTTCTATAAGCATTCTGTTTTATTAGAACCTATGATATTCTTAATCTTTGCCGTATAACTTTTCCCTATAAAGTTTTAACTAGTGTTTAGTTTCATACGAATGGTCATGATAATTACGAATCAGTGGTGCAACAGATTTGGTGATATTATAAATGGGTAAGCATGTGATAACACTTTACATAAATATTAGGTAAGATTAGGTATGTCCAAAAGAAACAGTATGGGCGGGGCTCCGCCCTAAAAGGACAATCTGATTGGGAGAAGCCTCTAATGGGTGTACTGAAATCAGTCCGTTTAAAATGGACACGCAAGCTTTGCTCACTAGCTTTTTGCGCTCGCTCGCTGGAACTTCAGGTTCGTCATTTGATCGCGCTCGATCACCGCCTTTACCATCAGGCTGACGAACCTAAAGAACTCAACTTCTCAACTCAACTAAAGACTTTGATAAAGGTCCCACTGAAGAAAACTAAAACAAGCTTCCTAACAGCTTCATCACGTCACAAAGGAACTAGACATCCGCCAATCACAAGAGGGTTTCCCCAGTGACATCACGCAACCAGCAGCTGGAGGTTTCCAGGAAACACGTGGAAACGCCAGATCAGCTGACAACTCAACTGAAAGCAAGTAGACCAAACAAATCTGTATTGTCTTATTGTTGCTGGTGAATTAATTTGTATGCAGTATAGCGAAGTCTCTGCTGTGATCTTCCTCTGGTAAAGTTACTAAATAGCAAAAGAGTGTTAGCCTTAAAACTCTCTTCAAACCGCAAAACTCCTTATGTGTGTGCATATGTGGTGCATATGTTTGTATATGTATTTTAGTACGTTTAACATAGTATTGTAGAATAATAGTTGGCAAATAAACCTTGTTTCATTTATAAAGAATGATGTCTTGGGCTGTGTGATTTTCAAGTTTTAAACTATTTGCCAAAGCTTACGTTACCTAGCTCAATTTTGATAAAGTACTAATTTTGTTTGTTTTATCGTTGGCCACGAAGCAAGATAAACGAAATTGTTAAAGATATACTGATGTTAAAGGTCGCTGAACGAGTCGTTAATAAAGTATAAATCATAAGTTAAAGATTAATATCACTTCAATCAAAGCAATATTGAATCTTTAATAAATGATTCCCCAAAGCTGAAATAATAGCTTCATACATGTATTACAACGTCCACTTCGTTCTCAAAACTCTGGCAATTTGATAATACCTAGAATATCCAAATCAACTGTGGGCAGCAGATCTTATGTCAGTTTAAATGTAGATTAAAGACCTATCTCTTTAACCTGGCTTACAAACTGACACATTTCTATAACTTCAAATCTATTAAAGGATTGTTAGGCTGCATTAATTAGGTCAACCGGAACCATGAACACTTCCCATACTACCCGATGTACTCATTAAATCAGAAGAAGAATGACGTCTATGCTAATTAAAGGTGTCCCCGACTAAGGATTTTTTTTTGTCGAATCGGAATTTTTGAATCTTGCCGATAGTCGACTGATAGTCGAATAATATGTTTGGGGGTGGGGCAAAATACATAACCAAGATTCAAGACAGATATTCGACAGTCATGTCGTTAACACAGGGAAAATGTGTAACGGATGCCTCGCAGATACAATTAGAGTAAATAATATTTTATGTTTTGATTAAAAGATAGTTAACATTAAACGTCTGCGCAAAACAAAGAATTCACCAATTTTTTTTACAATAGTGCTCAATATAACGTTATGTTGCCTATATGACAGTTATTAATGTTCTGCATTTCTGTTTTGAGCAGTGCATGCTGAATATGATCAGTAGAATGAAGCATATGTTAGCAGGTTTTTAATAAATGGGATTTAACTTATTTGTCTCATATAGAATACGCTTCGTTATTTTTTCAACATAACCTTAATATTACTACTCCTAGGCTATCTGCACAAAATGCTCTTTTCGGTCTGTAAACCAACACATTTAACTGCTTATCAAACAGTAAAAAATAGATAGATAGATCGATAGATAGAATATAAACCTGGTACCCATTTCAAAATGTACCTTGAGTGCTTTCTCAACCTTTCTACTCCTCTCATAATAAAAATGGAGCCCCACACAAAGAAATAGCCATTCACGTCTTTTGCACGCTCAGGTTCGTTATTTCAAATGCGTGGCAAGCACACACACTGCACACTTCTGCGCCGCATTATGGCTCTAACAAAGTTTACTTTCTTCCTTCATGCCATAGGTGCAGATTTATGTTTCTGCCGGTCGGTGCCCACTGTTCACACTGCATAACATGCACTTGTAATATCTGAGAGAGTGTTGTTCACATAAAACTGGACGCACCGGTGGCGCTGGCACCAGACTTGCCCTGCAATGGGTCCTCGCCCATGGGTTTAGGATACGCTCATTACAATTACAGGGCCTTGAAAGAGACCTGTATTGTTATTTTTCGTCACTACCTCTCCGAGTCGGAAATGGGTAATTTGCGCGCCTGCTGCCTTCCTAGGATGTGGTAGCCGCTTTCTCAGGCTCCCTCTCCAGAATCGAACCCTGATTCCCCGTTACCCGTGGTCACCATGGTAGGCGCCTAAAGTACCATCGAAAGTTGATAGGGCAGACATTCAAAAGAATCGTCGCCGCCGCAGAGAGCGCACGATCGGCCCGAGGTTATCGAGAGTCACCAAAGGAGCCCGACCTCGGATGGGTTTTGGATCTGATAACGACGCGTCCCCCCCGGGGAGGTCGCCCGTTTTCATGTATTAGGTCTGGAATTGCCACAGTAACATAACGTTGCAAGCCAGGTTAGCTTATTCCTTAAGCTTTACGCGTAATTAAACGCATTACGTTCTTATTCTGGATCTGCTTGTCTATACATCGTATGCTTTATTAATAATGTGTTTATTGGATTTGGTCTTTTAAAAACACTGTTTTAATGCATTAAGCCACGTTAAGAATTTTCAATTTTCAAATTTTCAAATGTCCCGGCATCTGGAGATACCGCCGGAAGTGCCGCTGCTTCCTTTTACACTGAAATGCCTTCCTTTTACACTGAAATGCCTTCCGTTTACACTGAAATGCCTTCCTTTTACACTGAAATGCCTTCCGTTTACACTGAAATGCCTTCCGTTTGCACTGAAAAGTTCACGCACATCTACATATGAAATCACTTGCATACACGTATATACTCAGCTGAAGCATTTATGGGTGTGTATGCGTGCAGCGAGTTTATATGTATGTGCGAGTGTTTATAGGTGTATATGCATGGAAGTTTATATGTATGTGCGAGTGTTTATAGGTGTATATGCATGGAAGTTTATATGTATGTGCGAGTGTTTATAGGTGTATATGCATGGAAGTTTATATGTATGTGCGAGTGTTTATAGGTGTATATGCATGGACGTTTATATGTATGTGCGAAAGTGTTTATAGGTGTATATGCATGGAAGTTTATATGTATGTGCAGTGTTTATAGGTGTATATGCATGGAAGTTTATATGTATGTGCAGTGTGTTTAGAAGTGTATATGTATGTGCGAGTGTTTATAGGTGTATATGCATGGAAGTTTATATGTATGTGCGAGTGTTTATAGGTGTATATGCACGTGTTTTTTGTGTGTTGATAAGCGAAGTTTGATTTAAATCCTAGGCGGCGCCTCATAGAAATCCCCCTGCGATCCAAGCGGAGAGGTTAGTGTGCTGTTGCATATATATTTTGAGTTTTTTACCGGCCACCTACTGGACATTTAAGGTACTACTCATGACATTTTTGGTTTCACTTTTGATTTCTCTCAGTGAAGATCGTCTAAAACAATTTGCACCAGCAATGTACTTTGAGCGGTTGATTTCTTCGTTTGAGCCTTGGATATATATGTCCGTAAGTGCCATATTTGTGTTAAAACATACTGATGTCCATAAGGAGTTGGTTTATTGTCGAAATAATTGATTGATACTGCATTTATTGTGGGAGAACGAATTGCTTTGATAATTAAGCTACATGCTAACAGTTTAAGGGAATGTTAGGCTTCTCATTGTTTAACACAAAATGCATATATTTATAGTATACTCAAAGCTAAAATAATGTTGTGAAGTAACTATGTACATTGTATTGTTTAACTGTATATGTCATAGATATAAATATAATGCTTACACATACTTTTCTTCTTCTTTGTTTGTAGTTTTACAGTTATAAATAACCAGTAAAGTCACCAAGGTCACAAGACTGCTTTCTGGAGTTTTCTTTGTTCGCTATCTGTTAACCCTTTGCTTAAGTAACGCATTGGTGAGAACAGAATAGTAAAAGGACATTGACACAGCGGGTGAAGACAACAGAATCACACTGCCGTTGTTACATTGTATCATACAGCTCATCAGAAGCTAGTGAAGTATGGAGTCACACAGTGAAGAGAAAGATGCATCCCAAGCCTTTGAAATGAGATCACAAGCTTCTAGCTCAAAGTCATCTCGAAGATCAAGTAGGTCATCGGCCAGTGTGGCAGCAACTCGGGCGAGAGCTAAAGCAGAAGCAGCGAGAGCTAAAGCATATTATGCGGAAAAGGAGGCAGCTATGATGAGAAAGAAAGCAGAGGTGGAAGCAGATCTATTTGTGCTACAATCTCAAAAGGAAGCAACTGCAGCATCTGCCGAAGCAGCGATTTATGAGGCAGCAGCCGACATTGAGGAGGGAAATTTAGACGAATTGGTTAGTGAGACACACTCAGTTCGAACCCAGCGTACTAAGGAGTATGTTCAGAAACATGCAATTGAACAACATCAACAGCAGTTTGTTGATATTGCGATTCAACAGCCATCCTTTAGAAGTGCTGATCCTCTTCAGCATGAAGCTACAGGATCTTGTCGTCGTGAATATCCATCATTTGGGATGGAGGATTTAAAAATTAAACAGGAAACAATGGATAACCAGAAAAAGGAAGTTCATGGATGTCGCTCTGCTTTCCAAGCATCTCCTAATCCCAGCATTAGAGAGCCCATGGTTAGTTTGCCATACACGTCCGATTTAGCTAACTACATGGTGAGAAAAGAGATGGTAAGTTCTGGTCTCATGATGTTTGATGATTGTCCTGAGAACTACTGGGCCTGGAAATCCTCTTTTCAAGATGTGACAAAGGACCTTGGTTTAACAGCCAGAGAAGAGATTGATCTTCTCACAAAATGGCTTGGCCCAGAGTCATCCATGCAAGCCAAACGATTAGATCTGTTCATGCGCACTATCCAATAGCAGGTGTGCAGATGCTTTGGCAGCGTTTGGAAGAGTGTTACGGAAGCCCAGAAGTAATTGAGAATGCACTGTTGAGGAAATTGGAAGAGTTTCACAGGATTTCTAGCAGAGATGGACAGAGACTCTAGGAGACATGCTTTTGGAATTGGAATCGGCAAAGACAGGTGGATATTTACCTGGGTTGGCAATTCTTGACACAGCGAGGAGTCAATCCAATCATTGAAAAACTTCCCTTTAACCTGCAGGAAAGATGGATCACTCATGGAGCCAAGTATAAAGAGGATCATCGTGTCTCTTTCCCACCCTTTGGTTTCTTAGTGAAATTTGTTTGTGACCAAGCAAGAATTAGAAATGATCCCAGTTTTTCTTTGTCTACACAGAGTCATCTTAAACAGGATAAATTTTCACGGCTCAGTAACAAAATACCTGTGTCAGTGAGGAAAACTGAGGTTCTAGCCACTGTTTCATATTCTAAAGCCAAGCAACTCCCTGAACAGAAGATTCTGGATCCTAGTAAGCAATGTCCAATTCACAACAAGCCACATCCATTGTTGAAATGCTGTGGATTTAGAGTAAAGCCCCTGGATGAAAGAAAAGCATACCTCAAAGAACTGTCTATCTGCTTCAGGTGTTGCGGGTCTAATAAACACATGGCTAGAGAGTGTGAGACAGCTGTTAAATGTCGAGAGTGTAACAGTGATCGTCATGTGTCTGCAATGCACCCAGGGCCTGCTCCATGGGCAGAGGGAGCTCCAGTAACAGAGCAAGAGCAAGGCGGGGAGTCCGAAGGAGACGTATCATCCGAAGTTACCTCCAAGTGCACAGAAATTTGTGGTAAAGCTCCAAGACCTAAATCATGCTCCAAAATCTGTTTGGTTGATGTTTTTCCATCTGATTGTCCTGAACAAGCTGAGAGAATATATGTAGTTCTGGATGACCAAAGTAACCGGTCCTTAGCAAAATCTGCCTTTTTTAAGCTGTTTGGTATCAATGGAGATTCGTATCCCTATACTTTACACACGGGAACAGCAAAGGCAATGGGAAGAAGAGCGGACAATTTCATTGTTAGGTCACTAGATGGGGAAACCCAGGTGTCACTTCCAACACTCTTAGAATGCAATATGTTGCCTGAAGATCGACGAAATTCCAACACCTGAAATAGCAAGGTATTTTTCTCATCTCGAGCCAGTTGCTGATAAGCTGCCACCCTTTGACACAAGCGCTCCCATTCTTCTCCTTTTAGGGAGGGACATTCTAAGTGTCCATAAGGTTCGAGAACAATATAATGGACCAGGTAACATGCCATTTGCTCAGCGTCTGGATTTAGGCTGGGTCATCGTGGGAGAAGTGTGTATGGGAGGAGTACACAAGTCTGAGACAGCAAATGTTTTCAGGACAAACATCCTGCAAAATGGACGCACTTCTTTTTTCCCATCCTGTTCTAAAGGAATTCAGGTCAAAGAACAGTTTAGCACTCCCATTCGGCAATGCCAGTCCACTCTACCTTGCTATCCAGTCACAAGCTTTTGTGCAGATCACCTAGGAGACAATGTGTTTCAAAAGACTCCCAGTGATGATAAGCTTTCACTGTCTGTTGAAGATGGCATCTTTCTTGATATTATGAACAGAGAAATGTACATGGATGAGTCGAACCATTGGGTAGCTCCCTTACCGTTCCGTTTACCTCACAACCCATTGCCAAACAACCGAGACCAAGCAATGAAGCGTCTTAATGTTCTGCAACGCACCTTACAAAGAAAACCTGAGATGGCCAAACACTTTGTGGAGTTTATGCATAACATGTTCATCAACAAACATGCAGAGATAGCTCCACCTTTACAACCTGAGGAAGAATGCTGGTATTTACCAATATTTGGTGTATACCACCCTATGAAACCTGGGAAGATTAGTCTTCGATTCTAGTGCTCAGTGTGAAGGAATCTCTTTGAATGACACTCTTCTTTGTGGACCAGATCTAAATAACAGGCTAATTGGGGTCCTGGTGCGTTTTCGTAAGGAACAAGTTGCAGTCACGGCTGATGTAGAACAAATGTTCTACTGCTTCAAGGTCCGAGAAGATCACCAAAACTTTCTGAGGTTCTTGTGGTTCAAAGATAACGATCTTTCCAAAGAAATCACAGAGTACAGAATGACAGTACATGTTTTTGGGAACAGCCCATCTCCAGCTGTGGCAATCTTCGGGATGAGACGGGCAGCGGAATTTGGAGAAGAGGAATATGGTAGACAAGCCAAACAGTTTGTCCATAGAAATTTTTACGTGGACGACGGCCTGATCTCTGTTTCCAGCGCAGCCGAAGCCATCAGTCTCCTGAAAAACACCAAAAACCTGTTGGCTGAATCAAACATCAAGCTTCACAAGATTTCTTCAAATAACCATCAAGTCATGGAAGCATTCCCTACATCTGATAGGGCAAATGACCTGAAAGATCTGGATTTAAGTGTCGATCCTCTACCTCTCCAACGAAGCTTAGGGGTGAGCTGGTGTTTAGAGACTGATTGTTTCATGTTCCAAGTATCTTCAGATGTTAGACCATTCACTCGACGGGGCATACTTTCAACAGTTAACAGTCTCTACGATCCTTTGGGATTTGTTGCTCCTGTTACCATGCAGGGTAAGGCCTTAGTAAGAGAACTGTCTTCAGACCAGTTTGACTGGGACACACCACTCCCACCGGATAAAGAGGCCCAATGGACAGATTCTTTAACCGATCTCAGAGAAGTCCAGATTCGCAGACCCTATGTACCGGTCTCTATGTCTCACGCTTCCAAAAATGAGGTGATCATTTTTTCTGATGCTTCCACAGTGGCCATAGCAGCAGTTGCCTATCTCAGAGTTGTCACTAAGGATGGTCAGTGTCATGTTGGGTTTATCATGGCAAAATCAAAGTTGGCACCATACCCGGCTCACACAGTGCCACGGCTAGAGCTGTGCAGCAGTTCTAGCTGTTGAGCTAGCAGAACTGATTACAAAAGAGTTGGATCTGGAACTGACTGCAGTAAAATTCTACACTGACAGTAAAATTGTGTTAGGGTACATCCAGAATACATCTCGATTCTATGTGTATGTTGCAAACCGAGTGGCACAAATCAGAAGTTCCACAAAACCAGAGCAGTGGTATCATGTTGGTTCTGGCCTGAACCCAGCAGATATCGGTACTAGATTCATGCCAGCAAACACTCTTCCTCACACTAATTGGTTCTCTGGTCCAGAATTCCTACAACAACCTTTTCTTGGGAAACGGCTAAGGATGAATCATTCGAGCTCATAGAGCCAGAGAAGGACCAGGAGATCCGTCCTCAAGTGGCAACATTGGTCACTAATGTGACAGAACAGTCTCTAGGATCACACCGGTTTGAGCGTTTCTCAGAGTGGAGATCCCTTGTAAGAAGTGTAGCCAAGCTTGTCCATGTTGCAAAATCACTTTCTGAAAAGAGACATACAGGGGATTGCAAAGGCTGGCACTGGTGCCAAAAAAGTATCCAGTCTGAGCTCACACAAGCAAAAACTATTATTATAGGGTGTGTGCAGCAAGAACACTATAAAGATGAACTCAAATGCTTGAGTAAGGGAGAAGAAATCTCACAACAAAGCTCTCTGAAGAAACTAGCTCCCTTTGTAGATGGAGAAGGACTGATTCGAGTGGGAGGTCGCTTACAGTCGGCGGAACTGTCAGAACAGGAGAAACACCCATTAATAATCCCAGCAAGACAACATGTAGCCACATTATTGGTCAGATACTACCATGATCGGGTTGCACACCAAGGACGACATCTGACCGCTGGAGCACTTCGTTCGGCAGGTCTCTGGATTGTAAAAGGAACAAAGCTAATTAACAGTGTGATTCATCAGTGTGTTACTTGCAGGAAGTTAAGAGGAAGACTCGAAGAACAAAGGATGTCAGACCTACCCATGGATAGAGTGACAGTAGATCCACCATTCACTCACGTGGGCCTAGATGTTTTTGGGCCATGGAGCATAACGTCACGCCGTACCAGAGGGGGAAGTGCTGACAGCAAAAGATGGGTTGTCATCTTCTCCTGCTTAAGTACAAGGGCTGTCCATCTGGAGGTCATCGAGTCCATGTCAACTTCCAGCTTCATTAATGCCCTAAGACGGTTCCTGGCGGTTCGCGGACCGGTTAAACACTTTAGATCCGACAAATTTCATTGGCGCCTGTCGAGAACTGAACATCAATACTGATGATCCAGAGCTCAAGGGGTACTTGCAGGAGCAAGGTTGTACATGGCTCCCCACTCTTCTCATATGGGAGGAGCTTGGGAAAGGATGATCAACACTGCACGACGCATTCTTGATGCACTGCTGCTAAAAAACAGCCTTTCTCGTCTTACCCATGGAGTCTTGACTACTCTCATGTCTGAAGTCATGGCAATAATGAATGCTAGACCTTTACTTCCTATTTCTTCTGATCCCGACACACTGGAAGTTCTGTCTCCTTCAATGCTTCTCACACAAAAGGCTAGTACTGTACCGGCACCTCTTGGAGACTTTGACATGAAGGACCTCTACAAGAAAGAATGGAGACAGGTTCAATGTCTGGCTGATGCTTTCTGGAAGGCATGGAGGAGAGACTATCTTGCAACATTGCAAATACGGAGAAAGTGGACGGAGGAAAAACGAAACCTTCAAGAAGGAGATGTCGTCTTGCTTAAGGACTCCAATGTGAAACGCAATGAGTGGCCTATTGGGCTTATTGTGAAAACCATACCCAGCAGCGATAATAGAGTGAGGAAGGTAGAGGTAAAGATAATTAAAGAAGGATCTGCAAAGGTATATCTGAGGCCCATCTCAGAGGTGGTACTTCTCCTGCCTGGAAAGTCATAGAAAGTTCAATAGTGGTATAAACGTTATTATACCAGGCGGGGAGTGTGCTGTTGCATATATATATTTTGAGTTTTTTACCGGCCACCTACTGGACATTTAAGGTACTACTCATGACATTTTTGGTTTCACTTTTGATTTCTCTCAGTGAAGATCGTCTAAAACAATTTGCACCAGCAATGTACTTTGAGCGGTTGATTTCTTCGTTTGAGCCTTGGATATATATGTCCGTAAGTGCCATATTTGTGTTAAAACATACTGATGTCCATAAGGAGTTGGTTTATTGTCGAAATAATTGATTGATACTGCATTTATTGTGGGAGAACGAATTGCTTTGATAATTAAGCTACATGCTAACAGTTTAAGGGAATGTTAGGCTTCTCTTTGTTTAACACAAAATGCATATATTTATAGTATACTCAAAGCTAAAATAATGTTGTGAAGTAACTATGTACATTGTATTGTTTAACTGTATATGTCATAGATATAAATATAATGCTTACACATACTTTTCTTCTTTGTTTGTAGTTTTACAGTTATAAATAACCAGTAAAGTCACCAAGGTCACAAGACTGCTTTCTGGAGTTTTCTTTGTTCGCTATCTGTTAACCCTTTGCTTAAGTAACGCATTGGTGAGAACAGAATAGTTAGGCTACTCATGAACTGAATATGCGCTCTGCAATAATAACGTGATCATTGCCTATTGTCCACGCTGATAGATGTTCTGGGTCAGCTAGTTTTCATCTCCATAAACACATATATAGCAGTAAAGCTAATACAGTGGCTTGAAATCTGTTTATCCTGTGGTTCCTCGTGCTTCCCCATCTCCATAAAGAACGCGGTTCATTGTTGCTTAGAGTCAGAGTGCTTTTGGACATAAGCTGTAAATGGCGCGGCCGCGATTTCCACGCTGTGAACAGGGAAATCTATTTAGATCACCTTATTTATATTAATTAAAATATCAATATTTGGCACCAAATATCGATTCGATTCGATCGCATGGCGAAGAATCGCGATATCGAGTTATTGTCCCACCCCTTTTCTATTGTGCAAGTGACAATTCCTGTGTCAACTATGCAGTGTGCAGCTCGCTTATAGTGCAGACGCGATGTGATTTGAAGCCATTTGCGCATTTAGAGAGAGAGAAAGCGTGCACGGTGATTCACACATGATGTCTCACAGAAAGTTTCAAATTACTTTATATGTTATTTAACCCTTTAGGCGCCAGGTTTTTTTTTTTTTTAATGCTGGATTTTGACATCAAGATTTCAAAAGCTTGTGGCTTAAAAGGGGTTAAAGAAAGAGATCTACTGTAAATTAGAAAAATGTTGGGCATGACCAAAAGTTTATGTGGGGTGTAAATATACTCATCTAATTTGCATATTATGACGTCATCAGGGGCGGACCTCTTGAATTTCATAATATTCAGGAAATAGTAGATATTGAATTGATGTTTGAACTTATTTGCATGTTTTTTTTTATTTATTCTTTTTTATCCTCATTACAGATGATCAGAAAAGAGGAAACCAACAATAAAACAGGAGAAAGTACAAAATGATTACTACATTACTATACTATATAGTAGCAAAACGCATGTGAACAGCATTCTACTTTTTTATCAGTTCATCAGTAATATTCAGGAAATAATAGATATTGAATGGTTGTTTGAACTTATTTGCATGTTTTTTGTCTTTTTATCCTCATTACAAATGATCAGGAAAAGAGGAAATAACAGTAAAACAGGAGAAAGTAGTAAATTATTACTATATTACTATGCCGTAGTAAAATACATGTGCCTATTTTTTGCTCAGTTGACCAGATATTTTCCCCAATTAGGTATCTAGGTGACTGTTTATATTTCTTGAGAGTATGGTACCTCTTATTGCATGGCACAGCGCACAGACCTAACGTTACCCAACACTGACTGCACCTGTAACGTTACTGTGTGCCGGCGGCACTTTGAGCATGCGCGATCAGAAAGAAAGACGCAATCTGGGGCGATCATCAGCAACGCAGAGCCTCTCCTATGGACACTAAGACCACGTCCACCCCTGACACCCCCATCCCCGTTGGGCAAAGAGCCGAAATGATCACTTGTTTGTGCTTTGTGAACACTCTCGCTATGACCGACGGCACCATTGCGCAGCAGAGATGTACCGGGAGAAGCACGATCATTAGACGGCCGATCATTTCCAAAATGCAGATATTCCCCTACAGAGTCAGAATCGGCGAATAACATTTGCAACACATTCTCACAGTATAACTTTTTATTAGTCATTTGGCGATTTTCTCTCACAATTTATTCACACGCTATGAAATGAACTGCTTCCGCATCAATGATACAATAGCTCACTTGCTCTGCTATTTCCTCAAACACTTTTGGTCTAGAATCGAAGTATCACATGTCTGCCATCTAGTGGTAGGGAATACAAATGCGATATTACACCATATTAGAAACTATAGCCTATTTAATGAAGCATGACGTCTTGTCGCAATTTTGCGACTTTGGCGCTTAGAGGGTTAATTAATAAATATGAATTGTTCTTCACCTTCAGCATTATAATTATTTCACCTGTGCCAGACAGAGACTGAGATGGTGCCGCTGCATGTCGTGACAAACCTCTCACGGCATGCACGTCATTAGCTAGAGATTGTTTTTTTTTGAGGTTGGCCTTTTTAGAGACTCCCGATCAAACGTCCCCAAGTGATTATTGGCCGATAATGATTGGTACCCAATCAATCGGAGCACCCCCATTGATGATAAACACCATCTCCTGTTAGTCGCTCACCATCAGACCAAAGCAACAGGTATAACCAGTGGTGGGCCGTCAAGGGCAGAGGGCCTTCTCTGCTGGCCCTATAAAAAAATTTAAAGTGTGGCCATTTTTTTATTGATTATTTAGGTTTGTGTAATGTCCACAAAATTGCCTATGATTAGTATGGTTGAGGTTGAACAGTAATATTGACATAAAAATGTTTATGGCCAGAAAGACGTCACATCTGATTTATTACAAGCATTACTGACAGAATCATCAGCCAATCAAATTTTGACGTTCGATGACAGCCTCCGGGGCTAGCGACGTGCCCAGCGTTAGACCACCCCTTTAGTCAGGGATTTCCAAGGAACGAAAGTGAAACTCAATGAAAAGAAAATGCCAGCTGCAAGTCATCGGCGCCTACCCCAGATTTATGAGTGGCTAACAGCTAGCACCGAGCACAAGTTATTTTGTTGGCCGTGTTTGCTTTTTAATACAGGTAAAGGGGCATGGAATGACAGACCCATGGAATTTATTTACAAGTGACAGGTGAGTGCTTTATTATTTGATGTATATTGTATCATGCACATTGTTATGGAGGTGTACATGGTGCTTTGAAAATACTGGTGTGGTGTGTGGATGTTCAGCGTTTGTACAGTTTTGCTGCTTTGGTCGCATCATCATTTTAGAGTGACGTGAATGTGCATAGTGACCCAAGTATTGGCGGATTACTTTTACTGACCATGTAGGCAAATTTAATCTGCGTTTAACCCACCCTAATCTAGCCTACTGTTGAAGTTGTTGATCAGCATCATTGTTGTTGAGAGCCTGTGTGCAGCATAATATGTGCTTTATATGCATATGGCTGCGTTAGCTATAACAGAAATGTGTAAGATGTGTGCATGTAGTTTACAGTTGCTTACTGAAGGCCCTGACTGAAACCCCACAGTACACCACTGAGTATAACTAGGGTTGGGTATCGTTTTTTTTTTTCCGATACTGGTGCCAAGTCGATACTTTTAAAACGGTACCAGTGCCTAAATCGATACTTGTGAAAATAAAAAAATACCAATTAATAATTGGATTGGCCATTTGCATTAAACACATGGGCCCGGTTTCACAGATAGGGCTTAGATTAAGCCAGGATTAGGCCGTAGTTCAATTAAGACATTTAAGTAATTTTTATAAACATGCTTAGAAAAAACATTACTTGGGTGCATCTTGAGACTAAACAAAGGCACTGATATACAGGTGCTGGTCATATAATTAGAATATCATCAAAAAGTTGATTTATTTCACTAATTCCATTCAAAAAGTGAAACTTGTATAATGTATACATTCATTCCACACAGACTGATATATTTCAAGTGTTATTTCTTTTAATTTTGATGATTATAACTGACAACTAATGAAAACCCCAAATTCAGTATCTCAGAAAATTAGAATATTACTTAAGACCAATACAAAGAAAGGATTTTTAGAAATCTTGGCCAACTGAAAAGTATGAACATGAAAAGTATGAGCATGTACAGCACTCAATACGTAGTTGGGGCTCCTTTTGCCTGAATTACTGCAGCAATGCGGCGTGGCATGGAGTCGATCAGTCTGTGGCACTGCTCAGGTGTTATGAGAGCCCAGGTTGCTCTGATAGTGGCCTTCAGCTCTTCTGCATTGTTGGGTCTGGCATATCGCATCTTCCTCTTCACAATACCCCATAGATTTTCTATGGGGTTAAGGTCAGGCGAGTTTGCTGGCCAATTAAGAACAGGGATACCATGGTCCTTAAACCAGGTACTGGTAGCTTTGGCACTGTGTGCAGGTGCCAAGTCCTGTTGGAAAATGAAATCTGCATCTCCATAAAGTTGGTCAGCAGCAGGAAGCATGAAGTGCTCTAAAACTTCCTGGTATACGGCTGTGTTGACCTTGGACCTCAGAAAACACAGTGGACCAACACCAGCAGATGACATGGCACCCCAAACCATCACTGACTGTGGAAACTTTACACTGGACCTCAAGCAACGTGGATTCTGTGCCTCTCCTCTCTTCCTCCAGACTCTGGGACCCTGATTTCCAAAAGAAATGCAACATTTACTTTCATCAGAGAACATAACTTTGGACCACTCAGCAGCAGTCCAGTCCCTTTTGTCTTTAGCCCAGGCGAGACGCTTCTGACGCTGTCTGTTGTTCAAGAGTGGCTTGACACAAGGAATGCGACAGCTGAAACCCATGTCTTGCATACGTCTGTGTGTAGTGGTTCTTGAAGCACTGACTCCAGCTGCAGTCCACTCTTTGTGAATCTCCCCCACATTTTTGAATGGGTTTTGTTTCACAATCCTCTCCAGGGTGCGGTTATCCCTATTGCTTGTACACTTTTCTCTACCACATCTTTTCCTTCCCTTCGCCTCTCTATTAATGTGCTTGGACACGGAGCTCTGTGAACAGCCAGCCTCTTTTGCAATGACCTTTTGTGTCTTGCCCTCCTTGTGTCAATGGTCGTCTTTTGGACAACTGTCAAGTCAGCAGTCTTCCCCATGATTGTGTAGCCTACAGAACTAGACTGAGAGACCATTTAAAGGCCTTTGCAGGTGTTTTGAGTTAATTAGCTAATTAGAGTGTGGCACCAGGTGTCTTCAATATTGAACCTTTTCACAATATTCTAATTTTCTGAGATACTGAATTTGGGGTTTTCATTAGTTGTCAGTTATAATCATCAAAATTAAAAGAAATAAACACTTGAAATATATCAGTCTGTGTGGAATGAATGTATACATTATACAAGTTTCACTTTTTGAATGGAATTAGTGAAATAAATCAACTTTTTGATGATATTCTAATTATATGACCAGCACCTGTATGCTTTGGGCTTGTATGTTAACCAATGAGCCTATATAATTTACATGTTTGAAAACTGCCAAATTGACCCCAAACCAGCCCAAATTTTGTCCACCCGCCCAAGCTAATATTTACCCGCACAATCAAATTCAAAACCGCCCAATCTGGCAACACTGCATGTGTAACGGCAGCTTTTACAAACCAACTGAAAGTGTTTTCATGGAAATGGAATCTATTTAATGTAATCTACAAATCAGAAAATTCCAAATCTTAATATAAATGTGAAAATTGTATATAATTTGTGTTCTGAGTGATATTTATTGTTGTTTTTGTTTTATCAGGTCATTTAAGTCACTGACTCTCTTACCAGTGCGCTGACTACTGAACTAGGGGAGCTGATTGAGACCCATACAGAGATTCAGTTTGGGTATATTTTTCTTAAACAGGACAAAAGTGTCCAAACACAGAAAAACTCCTGCTGAAGCAGCTGAGATCCTTGTGACAGTATTATAAAGATGGTTTTTATTAAAGAGAAGAGTGAAGACATGAAGATTGAAGAAGCATTCAGAGTCAAAGAAGAAGATACTGAGGAACAAACAGGTTCTTTTTCATTCTCAAATTTTTTTCTGGGGTTTTCATCCTTTCATTCTTACGGAGCCCAGCACATAACATGCAGGAACAAAATTGTAGGCTAAATCGTGTGCACGATTTAGCAAATCAAGGGAATGCAATGGTATTCATTATTTTTTTATTGCATGTCAGGCTTAGTACATTCTGAACTCAATCATTTGATCCTTATTAAAATGTCCAGCTCTACAGAAATGAATGATATTGTTGAAGAAACTCATATGATTGTTGTAATTTAAGTGGTTTAATTTGTCATGGAGCGGGTCGCCTTCACATGACCACACAAACACTAATGCTGCTTTCTAGTGCAGCTGAGAAGTCCCTGCTTTCAGGATGCATTCATTATTAACTATACGTCATGCATTAAATTAGCAAATAAAACAGAAGTAGCCTAAATTACATTATTTTCTGTCACATTAAACTACAAATCAAATTCTGAATTTAAAACACTAAAAACCATAATTTTTCATTGAACTATGCAACAGTATCAAATAAATACACGGAGCCTACAGTAAAAACTATTCAGATAGTCAAAACAATTAGTTGACAAGATATTAGCATATTATACTTCAACACACCTGAATATAAAGAGTAAATATTCATTGATGTAAGTTTTTTTTTACCTCATCCTAAGAAGATAAGCTGATCTAGTGTTTTTTGTCTCCTGAACTCTATCGTGTTTCCACCGTCACATCCAGGGCTTGATCGGGCCTCTGGGCCAGCAGACAGGGGCTTTTGGCCTGATTAATACCTTGGTCCAAAGCAGGCCAACTGGGGCTTGAGGAGTTAATCTGAAACTGAATCAAAATTGCTGTTCATTTCCCATGTTTTCCCATTTAAGACATTTAAAACAATTTTCATCTCAAAACTCACTCTCAGACAGCATTGATTGTCTAAAATTACTTCAAATTGTGATTTAATGGGAATTCTGATCACTGTGTGAGACATAAATACATTTATATGCAATGCTAAAGACTATTTCCGCAAATCATTTCAATAGTAAGTACACATATGATTGTGAAAGTACAAAAGTATCTGTGACCGCTTTTTTTTTTTTGTCAAATAAATGTTAATTATTTCTGAAGAATTGAGACGTCAACTTTTATAAATATTTTTCTAAAACTAAGCCTTTGGACTTAAAAGACTTAAAAGGCATTTCTGCGATCGCAAATATTCAGCTTGACTGATGTGCACTCCTGACACAAATTAATAAATTATTATCATTAGTAATATAATATAATAAATTACGCATTTTTTATTATTATAAGTATTTGGTCATATATATCGATGTTGGAGTCTCACCTTTCAATACAGAACAACCATGTTACTTTTTGTGATCTAGGCCTCCAGCTAGTCCCGTGCTGGTGAAGTGGTTGGGCTGTGTGGCTTAGGCCAGTGCGAGCCAATGCTATAAACGGGCCGGGCGTGGCTAATAGCCTGTAGCACAGAGTCCAAAATCACACTGTGTTTCCACTGTCGGGTCAGAAGCTCTGCACCGCTTCACTGAAACCTGCCCTTTACACGCCTCTCAGGAACATCATCACGCAACCCCATCATTTCACCAACAAAGATACGCTATTGGAAAACTAATCTGATAAATCACTGGAGCTAGCAAGATCACAAAGCAAACATGATAAAAGCGGCCATTTGTTTGCATTTATTGTCGTCACTGAAATATGGTATTTACCGTTATTTAACAAAAAAAGACGACACATTCTGTCGCTCATGATTCTGTTTATTTGTAGTCACAGACAGTATTTTTAGGTCTACATCACATATAAAAATGACAATTTCTATAATTTTTCCATCAAAAATACAACCTATATCAGACATAAGCTTGTAGCATTAGCATTCTCTCCAGTCCCTAACCATTTCTTTTTTATATTTTCAGTCAGAGAAACAGAGGGAGCTCCCAAAAATAAAAATATGATCTATTATACTAAATATGAACAGTCAGGTATAAAGAGACGAGATTTGTTGATAGAAAAAACGTGTAACCAAATAAATACACTATTGTGATAGCCTATATGACTTTTCTGATCAAGCTGTTGTATTTACCATGTTGACTATGGTATTTGCTAGCATGCAAATCTTTTGCATCTCATATAAATATTTAAGTCATGTATGGTGTTCATAATCCACATCGAATCTCAAACAGAAGTTATTTCGAACACTGGCTGCTCTCTTAAAGCGAGTTTTGAGCTAAATCTTTGTAGAAGTATTTAATGCTGATGTTAGCTGGTAACTAAGGCTACATCCACTCAAAGCCAGAATCCAATCTTTTTTTCCTCCTCCTAAAAAAAAAAATTATAATCTGTTAACACGGCGTTGTCTCAAGAAATATCTGTGTACACACGAAACCACTGAAACCAACTCAAAACAATGTAGTATACATACCAGACCAGTATGTGGCAATGTAATTCTGCCACAGAGATACACTAAAAACAAAGAAGACTTTGGAGCGTGGACAAACTTTGTGTGCTGTATACAAACCCAGAGATTTGCTTTACAATGATTTTGCTTTAGTAGAGCTAATAGGCTCAGTAGCTTCTGCAGCACAAACACAAGCATGTAGTCTGCTGTTTTTGTTGTTGCTGTTATGTGATGTAGCGCAGTTTGACTAGGGGCGAGATGTGGGGTGACGATATCATTTTACAAAATACACTGATTGGCTGTAAAGCGGGCCAGCTCGGGGTTGAGGTTATGAACAAATGCGGAGTTTTTCCAAGTCTGGAGAACGTCAGCACTATGAATAATTTTATATAACAAGCGTCCATACACCCAGATGGACACGTTTAGCTGTATACATACAATTTTTGTATCGTATCTGCATTTCACCCAGACAGATCTGGCGTTTTGGGAGTCTGAAACCAGGTCCCAGAGTTTATAAATCTAAAAACAACACCATTTCGTTTTCATGTGTCCAGCCAATCTGTATATATTGTTAAACAATATATTTGATCATTTGACCTCATCTCTACACTTTGAAAGCAATTCAGTCAAATGTTTTTCTAACTACCTCTGGAAGTGATTGAATGCTCAAGAACATTTTAGACTCTGTTCACACCTTTATGTCGTCCACTTGTGATCCAATTGACCAAAATACATCTTAATACCAGGTGTAAAGCCCTAAACACACTGCACAATATTTGACTGTCCCAGACGAAAGATTGACATCGTGAAACAATCATGGCGATTTCTTGTGATCATGGCTCCTAATCGGTGGTCCCGTGTCAGACAGTGAGAGAGGTTCAAAGATAGCCATTGTCACGGTCTTATGACCAAAGATAGTCTACAATACAGCGTGATCATGGTACAGTGTGTTTGCTGGTACGATCCACGTTTACTGAACAACCAATAAAAATGCTAAATGAAATCAACACGGCATGGCGCCAAAACATAAAACTGCTTACCTCAAGCTCTTATCCCTTCCTCTTTCGCCACTTCCACTTTTCAGCACACATAAAAACTACAACTGCTAAAGTGTGATTTATCATGCTCTTTGTTTACCACAAGCGCATGCTGATGACGTTTTTCTTCTTTAGTAATGTGCATCGTTGCGTACACGTCAATAGGTGTCATCATCGTACTTTCTACAAACACGTCGTAGCCAAGTTTATTAGATCCATGTTGCACTGTGTGACATGCAGTGATCTTATAGGATTGCTAAAATCGTGCAGTGTGTTTTGGGCTTTTAAAACCATGACAGGTTTTTAAAATCTATTAAAGGTTTCTAAACTTTTAAAATCCCTTTATAAATCCCAGGCAGGGGAAGATGCTTATGTGCATCTCCACCCCGTCTCCTTACCGAAATCTCCATATTTACAACACCTAGTTTTACTATGCATAACCTTCTCTGCATATCATTTCCATGTGTGTGTATATATATTCCCATCCACGTGACACCATGTTAAACTGTCATGAAACCCCCCTGTTTCAGCACTGGTCTTTCACACCCTAGATCTGAGAAAGACTCCAGAAATGGTCGTGTAAAACTGGATCATGTTTGGTGCATGGGAGAATATGAAATATGTTTTCATAAACTTTCTCTGGTCTGGATATGAACTATGATGCGTGCAGCTAGTGTTATTAAATCTATCGCAGCATTTGCGCAGAAACGGCTCTCATGTGCGCTCCACGTGTTGTCATAATATTAAATATTGTTGCAGAGGTGAACTGATAGCGCGTTAGCTCTTTCATGAGATTTTAATTCTCCGCTGTAAGATGACCTATACGCTGATCTATGAATTAGCAAATTAGCCCCGCCTCCACTCAGTTACACCAGCCAGCGCCTCCTGATCCACTGAACTGTAGTAAACGCAACAATGGCATACACTGATAATTACTGATAAAACTATGTTTTTACTAGTGGACAACTACAGTGAATACTGTAACACTTGTTAAAGTTACTTACTTGATGATGTTGTGTCCTAAAATGCCCTGAAGACTCTAATACAGCCGTTTATGTTTCTTAATTCTCACCCGCGAGCATACCCGAGTGAAGTGCTGACGCCAATGCAGGAGAGGTGTGTCTGACTGCGGGCTACATTTTACACTGTTGCCACGGGTTATTATTCAAGTAAGCAGTTCTAAATTCACATTAAACCACAGCTTCATGGGTTTTTTGCTCTAATTTAGTTTTGATTTTGTGCGGGTATTGGTATATTTTGCATGCTAGTGATAGGAATCGATCCCTTGAGGTGATTGGTTACTGGTTTGTGACGCAGCAAACCGAGGGCTGTTTCAAACCGCATTTCTGGGCGTGCCATTGGGAAACTACAGTTTTAAGGAGAAAATACTCAGCATTGGTATTGATTAAAGGATTGTCAAATGGTTTGTCTAAAAGCATATTAAAAACACCACACAGACAAATAAACAACATTAAAAAAAACTTGACGTGACAGCATTAAATAGAGAAATTAGTTAATTTGCAAGTTTCCTTTACAAATGGGTATTAGTATTTACTCTTACAGTTAGGTGATGCGTTTCTGGTCTCAAATTGTAGCTTTTTATTTCTTGCAGTTTATAAATGTGTGAATATCTGTCATGATGGTTATTTTCCATAACACTGAATGTGGTAACAAAGGTAATAAACTAAAGAGTTGGTTATTATTATTAAGTCTTTTTCCCTCAGACTGCATAGGTTTAGCTTATGGGGCTGTCACGTGATGAACGAACGACTCAAACCCGAAAACCTGACAGATGAACTAATCAATTCTCTTTCCAGCTCATACTGCATTAGTCACGTGATGAACGAACAACTCGGGAAAACTCGAAATAGGTTAACTAATTCCAGTACAGAACCTATAAGATGGTGCGCATGCACGACTGAACGAATCACTCCCTGAGATGACTCGTTCTTCCCCGAGTCACATTAAAGATTCGTTCAAAATGAACAAATCGTTCAAGAACGACCCATCAGTACCCGTCTCAGTATGGCAGCTGCAGTGGCTACCATATAGGCTACCAAAATGCGAACTAGCAATCTGAAACAATGTCCTCAGCACCCGAAGGGTTAGGGACTGGGTGACCAGACGTCCCCTTTTTCCCAGGAGTCACAATTGGTTGTCGATTAACTTAAAGTTGATGAAGGCTGGATAGGCGGAATCGCGCTGATAGAAGTGCTCTCTCTCGCGCATGCTACACTTCTTCAGTTTCATGCAGCTCAAATAAACACACAGCAGTCCAAATGTCTATCGTGTGTAAAGTATCTCATGTAAATACAGTCGTTATGGCTTAACAGCCAAGTGAGCGTGGGTAAAAACTGAATGGGTGTCAATATTACATGCATACCCTCCATCTTAAAGGGACAGCATCCCTAATTATTGTGTCATCAATGTTAACCAACAAAAGATGTCAAATAAATGTATACATAAGTAAACCTACTGTATCTGTAAAAAAATGTTTTTGTATCTCTACAATATGTTTTTGTATCTCTATTTATTTGTAATAAAAAAACTAGATGTCAAATAACTCTTATCAATGATTGAGTCAACTCTTTCTTTTAAGAGATGATAACTTTATACACTGTGCACTTTAGGATTTAAAACTTTGCAGAATGTTTTCATTCACTTAGAGTTACACACTGCATGAAAGATCATTTTCAAAAATTCATAATAGGAGCACTTTAATTATTTTAAACAACTCCAAACAAAATTACATTTATGCAGTTTTGCGCATCCACTACAAATGTCTAAATTCATATAATTTATTTCAAATTACTAATGTGATTTCAGTGCTGATCTCCATTAATAAGAGTACAATATTTAATGTAAATGTTTAAAAATTACTTTAAAATCATTGTTACTACATTACATTTCTCACTCTAGGAAAACAATAGCTTGAACACATGGTCTAGATCAGGGGTGTCAAACTCAGTTCCTGGAGGGCCGCAGCCCTGCAGAGCTTAGTTCCAACCCTGCTCCAACACACAAAATCATGTATTTTTCAAATAAGTCTGAAGGACCTGATTAGCTGTAACAGGTGTGTTTAATTAGGGTTGGAGCTAAACTCTGCAGGTCTGAATTTCTCTCCAGGAACTGAGTTTGACACCCCAGATTGTCCATATGGTGCAGACATATTTATGTCTAAGTCTAGTTTTTTATAAATCCCGATATATGCGTAAAAAATAGTGCATGCATATTTCAATGCCCATTTTGTGCATCGTTTACGCAACATTTATAAATGAGATCCCTGGTGTAAATGGAAATGTCTCTCTCATCTACTTGTCATTCAATTGATTGAAACACTTCTTAATTACAGGTGTAGATAGGTCCTTGGTCTGTTTATTCAATAGACTAAACTAATTATCTTTTTTAACTATTTTTACTGTAATGTAATTTAAATTGAATTTTCGACATTGAGGCAGCAGCTTATTTTGTCAGAGACAAAGAAGCTCCATTCTCCCTTCTGTCCAATGATTACACAATGATTACACAGCCAAATCTGTTCACCATCATTTATCAAGACTGCATAGACAGGTGAAATTGTGACACTGGGGTTAATTTGTATTTGTCTCTTTTTTCACCTTAGACTCGATGGCACTGAAAAAGAAGACTCGAGAACTAACTAAAGTGGAAGAGAAAAATAAGTATGAGATACACCATGATTTAATGACTGGTGAAGAACCCAGACAAACTGAAATATCCTCTCGAAAAATAGCTCGGAAGACCAAACCTAACAGTTCTAATCGAACACAAAAACAAAACTTTGAAGTCCACAAGAGTGTTCACACTGGAGAGAAGATATGTGTATGTGATCAGTGTGGAAAGAGTTTCAGATGTAAACAAAAGCTTGATTACCATGTGAAGATTCACGTGAGAGAGAACGGTTTTAGATGTAATCAGTGTGGAAAGAGTTTCTCAGATGCAAAATGCCTTAAAATGCATGTAATAAGTCACTCTGTAGAGAAACCTTTCATGTGCCACCATTGTGGAAAGACTTTCCATTTCAATAAATACCTTACGGATCACATGAGAGTTCACACAGAAGAGAGGCCTTTCACCTGCCAACAGTGTGGAAAGAGCTTCTCGCAAGAAGTAAATATGAACACTCATATGAAAATTCACATTGGAGAGAAGTTGTTCACATGTGATCAGTGTGGAAAGAGTTTCATTCGTAAAGGAGACCTTAATGCCCACATGAGAATCCACACTCGAGAGAGTCCTTACAACTGCAAACTGTGTGGGAAGAGCTTCTCATTTAAAGGAAATCTTAACACTCACATGAGAATTCACTCTGGAGAGAAGCCCTTTACATGTGTTCAGTGTGGAAAGAGTTTCAGATGTAAATCAACTCTTAGTAACCACATGAAAATTCACTCTAGAGAAAACCGTTTTAAATGTCATCAGTGTGGAAAGAGTTTTACAGACATAAATCATCTTAAGATTCATGTAACGACTCACACTGGAGAGAAGTCTAACATGTGCAATCACTGTGGAAAGAGTTTCACAAAGCAAGAACACCTTAAGAATCACATGAGAGTTCACACTGGAGAGAAACCTTTCACTTGTGAACAGTGTGGAAATAGTTTTGCCGTTAAGGTAAACCTTCAGACTCACATGAGAGTTCACTCTAAAGAGAAGCCATTCACCTGCCATCATTGTGGAAAGAGTTTCGGGTTTAAAGGAAACTTTAATGGACACATGAGGCTTCATGTGGAAAATGTATTCTGCCATCACAATTAAGAGATGTATCTGCAAAATCATGTGCTTTAATATTTATTTTTTCTTTGTGTGAAAGGAGTTTAAGTGACATAAAATTAATAGTGATTGCAAGACCTGAATATTGAGTGTGTCAGATAAGGATAAGGGGGACATACAATATGAAGTGCATGCGTTCCTTCAGGACAGGTTTGAAAACCTTTGAAAAATGTTGTTTGTATTGTAGTATCACTATGACTACTCATTAATTAGTCTAATTAACTAGTCATCATTGAATTCGAGACTGTATTTTAAGTCCAGGATTGGGTATTGTTTCTGTTGAGAGCTAGTGTTGTACACGGTGTATCGGCACACAAACCCACTATTTCTCCAGCAAGGGAAAATGAAAGAACTTAACAGAAGTAGAGTAAGTCTTTACAAAAATGACTTCAGCAGCAATATTCCTATATGCAAATAATTTGATAAAACAGCAATTTAATAATTTATGTCAGCAGGGTAAATCATATTTATCCTTATTTCACATGAAAATAAAACATACATGTTGGGTCATAGGTGTTTTGTTTATTTGAGATGACAGGAATGCACAAAACAATTCCATTAGGGCTTTTATTATTGGAAACAGCTATTTGTAATTAGCGATCGATACTATTTGCACTAAGTGCAAATAGCAATAGATGTTATTTATACTAAGTGTAAATAGCATATTTTCTTAGTGATAGATGCTATTTACACTAAGTGCAAATAGCCATAGATAGCACTGCACGATGCATCATTTCAGCATAGATATCGTGATGTGTGCATCCGTGATCGTTAAATCGCAGGATGTGCAATGTTTACTTATGTTATTTATACTCATGGTTTTTTGCAACGGGCTCATGTCATGTCGTGCCGCACCAACAGCTACAGGCTGTCTGCACTGGACGCGACAAAGCAACCATTGCAAATATGAACATCGTGACAGTACATCATAAATAGAATGCGGCATCAGTTTAATGTCGGGGATTTGTCGTGTCGCATCCGCTGTAGACAGCATCACTGATTATGGGTTATGTTTTACAGCTTAGCGAGCAAACTTGACACCATAACTCTTAGAACATTCCTTTACGAGACAATGGCCATAATCAACAGCAGGCCATTGAGGGTTGAACATATTCATGATCCTACCGGTCCAGAACCCCTCACTCCCAATCACATACTAACCATGAAATTATCAGTTATTTTGCCACCTTCAGGAAAGTTCAGCAATGAAGACCTCTATCTGCGCAAGAGGTGGAGAAGAGTGCAGTTCCTGGCAAATGTATTCTGGAAGAGATGGAAACGTGAAATGGCAAAGAACATCACGAAATTCACACGTAAATGAAACTGTGATACTACACGATGACGGCGCTAAATGAAATGAATAGAAGCTTGCCAGGGTCGTGGAAACTTACCCTAGTGCCGACGGCATTGAGCAAAAGCTGAAGCTACTAGTCAGTGACACTAAATTTGTTAAATGAAAGCCACACACTAGATCAGTTTACTTAGAAAGGTCTATCCACAAGGTAGTAACTTTAATCGAGGCCAGTTAAATCAGACACATAGCACAGTTACGACGATTTGATTGTCGTTGATTTTACTTAAATATATTTGTTTAAAGGAAAATCCAACATTTTAAGTAAATTAATGATTTTGTTGGGAGTGTAAGGCATGCAGATGTTCTGTATATTTGTTTCATAATTAAAACATTTGTAATTAACTTGTATTTCTTGTATTCATTTATTTGAGGTTCAATTTAAAAAATGTAAATGAGTTGTGATGTAAATTAATTTGGTTACTTTAAAACATAAGGCATGAGAATGCATCACTTTAATGTAAATTGCATGCTTGTTATTCACTCCAATGGACTGATGATGAGCGGATGCATCGTAAGGCTCTGCTTCAAGGTTAAAATACATTTAAGTTTAAAATCAGTGTTGTCGCAAGTCTAAAGGACAGTAAAGAAGATTTTCATAAACTCTTTAGGTCGTAATCCTAAAAATTTGTCACGCACAGAAACCTTGCACACTGAGTCCGATGCGTATTAATTAATCCGTTGCAAAACGATACAAAATGTCTTCAAGCATTGAGGATGATTTTGTTATCCTCTCGCTTAAAAAAAAAAAAAAAGGAAATATTGGGTCCGTCCAATCCTGAGATATAGAGAGGACGGAGAGTTCCCCCTCCTTATTAAGGATCAGCAGGATTATCACTGGAGATTCAAAGTTTACTTCAGGATGTCAGTGGCTCAGTTTGATGCTTTGCTAGCGATATTAGAGGCACATATTAAAAGGAAGACCACCAGTTTCTGTGAACTCAGTGTGCAAGGATCTATATATACAGTGCTTTGTGCTGCGAGATGAAGTGGATGAATTTGACAATCAGCATTCTGGATTTTGGTGTTCCCTTGTACGGTGGCTCTGAACTGTCAAAACATCTCTCAAAATGCTTGCTACGGATGCGAAAAACGCAAGATATCGAAACTGATCCTAATTTTTTTATGACGGACGAAACTTTCGGAGGCAGAGTGTAAACGTGATCGACAAGAACGTGAGGTCGTATTTATTTTTCAGCGTGCAAACATTTAGGACGAAAATTTCTGACTCCGTGTGCAATGACCTTAAGAACTTTATTTCATAAGCGGCCAATGAGGAATTTGTTTCACTTGTTATTGGACAACTGTGTGTTGTATAATTTCTGATGTGTTTATAATATGCTCATTTACATATACAGTTTCGTCAAGGACACGAAAGACATAAAGAGGACATCTCTAAGAATAAAACGCATATTCTAAAGAACCAACCGGTGTCTGTCTTTTTGTGGAGAGAGCTACACACCTTTAACATTTTTTAATGTTTTAACCTTTATTTGTTAAATGTTACAGTCCAAGTGTGCATATACAGTAAATGCCTCATTCATTCAAGTAAATGTATGGGTAATTTTTCAAAATGTGTTAAATATTTTATCTACACTTATTGTACAACGGTTGTTTCGTGCTATAATTGCATGGTTTTCTAAATAAATTGTTTTGTAAAAAAATAATTCCTCATGCCAGCTTGTTGAAGCTAGTTATTTAAATGGACTTTAAAAAACTTTACCACTCGCCCACCTCAATTTTTTCGTTTGTCACCTTTTTCACCCCTGAGGAGTTTGCACCTCTGTGAGGTAAGCAAAATAATCTTATTTCAAACCGAAAACAAGATTATTTGGACTTATTTTTCTGAAAAATTCTTATTTGATAAAAAATTATTAGATATTTGGACTGGAAACAAGACAAAAGAATGTAAGAAAAGCATTTTTTGCTGTGTGTAACATTTTCTCCCTATAAAGCCGTTTGACTTGCCATTGTGTGTGAAATGTACTATATGAATTAACCAACCTGGTCTCACTGAATTCCGTGAAATGAACACGGCCCCTTAACTCAAAATCTGTGGCAGTTTCACGGAATCGCCGAAAATTCCGTGATGTGCCCACGGAAGTGATGCCTATGTCAATGTCAATGACAGCAGCATCCGTGATCCACACACGGGCTGTTACAACACCTGCGCTCCCCAATTGACGCCGTTTTATAATTTGGAAAGGTATCGCTTTAAATATTCTGAGTTTACTTAAAGTACTTTACTTTAAATGTTTAGTTTTAAAGTGATTTTAACTTGATATTGCATTGTTCTGTCGTCGTTTGATCGCTAGTATAACGCCTGGTCACCCTGAATTTCGTGACGGTACCACGGAATATTCATTGGTCGCCACAGATTCTTTCACCTTCACTGGACGATATTGCCCATTGCTGATTTTGACACTTAAGTAGGCTATTCAAGTTGTCTGTGTTCGCGATGCAATATGAACATCTTATCTCCCTGATCAGTTTGTATAGCCTTTTGCTTATTGTCAAATTCTGTGATGGCACCACGGATTTGTCCGTGACGGGACCACGGAATATTCATTGGTCGCCACAGATTGTTTCACATTCACTGGACGATATTGCCCATTGCTGATTTTGACATATAAGTAGGCTATTCAAGTTGTCTGTGTTTGCGATGCAATGTAGACTCATTAAACTGTGAACATCTTATCTCCCCTGATCAATTTGTATAGCCTTTTGCTTATTGTCAAATTCTGTGATGGCACCACGGATTTGTCCGTGACGGGACCACGGAATTCTTCCGTGACGGGA
Source organism: Gymnocypris eckloni scoliostomus (assembly GCA_027564155.1). Lineage (NCBI taxonomy): Eukaryota > Metazoa > Chordata > Actinopteri > Cypriniformes > Cyprinidae > Gymnocypris > Gymnocypris eckloni. Next base: position 28,702,811 of record CM050431.1, read on the forward strand.
CCACGGAATATTCATTGGTCGCCACAGATTGCTTCACATTCACTGGACGATATTGCCCATTGCTGATTTTGACACTTTAAGTAGGCTATTTAAGTTGTCTGTGTTTGCGATGCAATGTAGCCTCATTAAACTGTGAACATCTTATCTCCCCTGATCAGTTTGTATAGCCTTTTGCTTATTGTCAAATTCTGTGATGACACCACAGATTTTTTCGTGGTGGACACACGGATAACCGGATCACTAGAGGCAGGCTTGATCAATCAAACTCCCCATCCATCATCTTAGTGTAAATAATATTTGGACTAATAAAAAAAAAAAAATTATGTTTACTGATTGACAGATAGGCATATACAGACAACGAAAACAAAAAAACGATAAAGACTAATAATAAATTAATGTTAAATTGGACGAGTCTGTTGCCATGACGGCGACACACTTCCTTGCTTGCATCCTAAAATTTCGCGGTTTTTCCAGTCATTGCGTGGATCCCCTCGTCAAATCGGTATGTATCTCAGACCTGCGTTACTATCTATAAATGTTGAGTTATAAGTTTTGATGCATTTAGATGGTTTGTATTGTTGATTGCTAAATATTTGACAAGATATTGTGTCTGTAAATAGTTGTTTTCCTCTAAAAAAGTATGAATTTTAACAATACAAATCTTTAAAATACGTTTTTTTTTTGTCATTCTCCAGTAACGTTAAGTTACCAACATCTCAGCCTATGTAGCACCTATGTACACCAAACATTCCGGTTAACACTTAACGTTAGCAGTATTCTGAAGATATTTTCAAAGGGATTTGTAAATCATGCCTGATTTATGTGACATTTTAATTAAAAAAAAAATGGCGAATATTTTTTCAGTATATTTTTTGATTTCCTAAGTAATGAAAGCATATAGGCCCTATCCTGAAATCCATCTGAAATTATTTTTTCATCTTGTGTGTAAACAAAAAGAAAAAAATAATTTTGGCACCTGGCTTTATCATATGTTCAGATTTATGTTACCGAAAATATATGCACAATTGCGCATATTTAATGAGATAATGCCTACTTTGCATAATTAAACATACAAATTTCAAAAACTTGTAATATATTGTTTTTATATACTTGTGTAAGCAATCAACTGAGGAAGTTTCATGGTGATATCTATTATTTTAAAATGTTACCCTATTCACCTGTAGTGTCTCGCATTAATGTAGACATTATATTTTTTTCTCAGAGATATATCTAATGCTTTCTTGTCTGTTCTACAGATTATTTGCTGCTCTACATCACATCTCCATATCTTTATCGCTTTTATACTTAGAAAACAAAGGCACTTTTAAGAGCCACTCTTTAAATCTCTCTCTCTCACTCTGTTTCTCTCTAGTTCTCTCTCTCTCTCTCTCTCTCTCTCAACCCCCACACACACACACACACACACACACACACATACATCTTCATATCTGTACTGTGTGTCTATTATTGTCTGTATTTTTGTATTGTATATGTGCACCATGTCGGAAAACCACCAAAGAGTCTTTGAAGATCCCAATGAGGTCAGGGCCCATATGGTTGCTGAAATAAGCAAGGCTCTTCTCTGTGAGGCCAGGGTGAGAAATTTTGATAACTTTACACCCATGTTTATGAAAATCACTATTGGTATTACATTACATTACATTGTTTGTTTTTTATAGTTTTATAGTTTTTTATAGTAGTTTTTTATGGCCAAACCGGTTCAAAAGCAGATCACGGTATGGCCAGACAATGCTACCTCAGCACTGCAGGACTGCTTCCAGGACACAGACTGGAACATGTTTAAAGAGGCGGCCACCTATAATAACCATACAGACCTGCAGGAATACACTGAAACTGTGACTGCTTACATCAAATACTGCATTGATGATGTGACAGTCACCAAGACCATCACCACACGTGCAAACCGGAAGCCATGGATGACAGCAGAGGTTCGTGGGCTGCTAAAACCAGAGATGAAGCGTTCAGATCAGGAGATAAAGCGCCCTCAAAACAGCAAGAGCCAATCTGTCCCGTGGCATCAAAAATGCAAAACGGTTATATGGAAATAAAATCAATAATCAATTCACAAACAGCAGAGATACACGGAGCCTGTGGCAAGGCATTCAGACCATCACTGACTACAAGCCCCCGCCACAGGCCTGTGACGACGACACATCCCTCCCAGATGCACTCAACCACTTTTATTCACGGTTTGAAATGCAGAACAACACATCTGCACAAAACTGCTCACACCTCCCAGCGACCAGGCACTCTGTCTGTCTCCAGCCGACGTAAGGAAGACCCTATCTAGGATTAACCCACGCAAGGCTGCGGGTCCTGACAATATACCTGGCCGCGTACTGAAAGACTGTGCTGAACAGCTGACGGATGTCCTAACAGATATCTTCAACACCTCGCTGAGCCAGGCAGTCATCCCCACATGTCTCAAATCCACGACAATCATACCGGTACCAAAAAAATCACCTGTGTCCTGTCTAAATGACTACCGTCCCATAGCACTGACTCCAATCATAATGAAGTGCTTTGAGAGGCTAGTCATGCACAACATCAAAACCAGCCTCCCCAACACACTCGATCCGCTCCAGTTTGCATACCGCCCAAACCGCTCTACGGATGATGCAATTTCCTCCACCCTCCACCTGGCTCTTACCCACCTAGAAAATAAAGACTCATATGTTAGAATGCTGTTCATCGACTTCAGCTCAGCATTCAACACAATAATCCCACAACAGCTCATCAATAAATTAAGCCTGCTGGGCCTCAACAACTCCCTCTGCAATTGGATCCTGGACTTTTTAACCGGAAGACCTCAGTCAGTTCGGTCGGCCACAACACCTCGAGCACTACCACACTGAGCACAGGGGCCCCACAGGGCTGTGTGCTCAGCCCGCTGCTCTTCACGCTGCTGACCCACGACTGCACTGCCAAGTTCAGCTCCAACCACATCATCAAGTTCGCCGATGACACATCAGTGGTAGGTCTCATCAGCAACAACGATGAAACGCACTACAGAGAGGAAGTGGCACAGCTGGCTGAATGGTGTGGCGCTAACAACCTGTCCCTCAATGTGGAGAAGACAAAGGAGGTTGTGATGGACTTCAGGAGAAACTCTGTTGACCACCCCCCACTGACCATCGACACCTCGACTGTGGAGAGTCAGCAGCACTAAATTCCTGGGGTGCACATCACAGAGGACCTCACCTGGACTACCAACACCAAGTCTATCTCCAAGAAGGCACAACAGCGCCTACACTTTCTCCGCCGGCTGAAAAGAGCAAGCCTCCCTCCACCCATCCTCACCACCTTCTACAGGGGTACCATTGAGAGCGTGCTGACCAGCTGCATCACTGTCTGGTACGGAAACTGCTGTGCAGCAGACCGCAAGACCCTCCAGCGGACAGTGAACACCGCTGCAAAAATCATAGGTGCCCCTCTCCCCTCCATCCTGGACATTTTCCTTACACGATGCTCCAGCAAAGCAAAAAGTATCGTGGAGGACCCCACCCACCCCTCCCACAGTCTCTTCCAGCTCCTACCCTCAGGTAGACGGTACCGGAGTATCAGAGCCGCTCCGCCAGACTGCTAAACAGCTTTTTCCCCAGGCTGTGAGAGCCCTGAACTCACATCACCGCCGCCTCTCTGAAACCCCAAACAACACCCCTTACCACATCTCAGGAGAAAACTGTTAACTTTTATCTCTGTGGAATTCAGGTGAGCGGGCCTGCACAAGCCACCTGTAGCAACACCTGTATCAACACACATGCACTAGACACTTTCACACACCATTGTGTGTCCAAATCCCACAAAAGACTGACTGTAATATACGACTGTAATGTATGTATGTTTACTGGCTCATGCACCACAAATCACCTTACACTGTTCCCCAGCCAGCTGCTTGAATGTCTCTCTTTTGCACATGTACAGTATTTGAAGTCATCTGCACAGTTGTACAGTTTGTATTTTTTGTATAGTTTGTATTTTTTGTTTCCTGTTTTTTAGTTTATGTATAGGTAACCACTTTTATATATAGCATATGTATAGTCAAAGCTGACAGTAGGTTAGTTTGTGTATAGGTTTATACTGTTTTTACTTCGTGTTGTATATCTGTATTTATGTAGCACCGTGGTCCTGTGAGGCACGACATCTCGTCCCACTATATGTCCACACATGTAGTGGAATGACAATAAAGCTCAACTTGAACTTGAACTTGAACTATAGTTGCTGTTGAGGTATGACATTTAATGTACATTGGAGTAGTGTAGTATTTTATATTTTGTAGTTTTTGATTAGTGTTTTTTATTGTTACTTACTTTGGATAAAAGCATCCATCAGACATAACCATAAGTTAGTCTGACATTCTATCAGAAAACATTAGTATTTTATTTTCATATAGGCTGCAATGGCAATGGAAAGCCATGTCCCTCAAAAAAGAAAGAGGACTAAGAGAAAGAAAGCAGTCGCAAGCACAGCGGCCACAAGTCACAGACGTAAGAAACGTCAAAAAGCAGAACGCCGTGCATTAGGTTTGTTGTTTCTAGCACTGTTGTCATAGTTTAATAACGATAACTATCTAAATGTTGGTGAGTGAAAAGATGGTTTGAGCTCACTGAGCCAGATGTATGATTGAATTTTGTGAATTTTTTGGACTAAAATATATGATGCTTTAAGACCCTGATAGAATAGATAACCAAATGTATTGGCCTTTACAGCTTCAAGTTCAATTGAACACAGTGTCTGAGGAAGTCCCTCAGATAGAAGAAGAGTTGACTGCAAGTCTTGGTGAGTATGTCCATTTTATCACTATGACTACATTTCCTATTCCTCCATATCAACAACTTTTCTAATGACCTTGCTAAACTTTTCCTTGATTCATTGTTGTTGATGTCTCACACTTCTTCTCCACCTAACTACATTAAAAGTGGTTTGTGTTTGTATTTTGTTGTTGTAGACAGCCATTATATTCAGATTTTTGATAATTCAGCACTTTTTTCAGTGCTTTTGCAGAGGAGTTAATTCTTGCCTAGTTTTGGAAGTGAGAGACACTCCAACTCTTCATTTGAAACTGGTCTATTATCGGAAGCATATTACTTGATTTGTGATAACATTGTGATACAATGGTTCGTGAATACCATGAGCAAGTCCATATACAGTACATCAAACCAACATTGAATGTACACTGTAGTGTGTGGCTTGGTCAAAGTCAGATTTAAAGTCATAATTATTGTCGCATCTATTCAGTATTAAGCAATTTTTATCTATTGTGCCTTCACTCAATCGAAGGGTTGTTTAACAGTTATTTATATATTTTCATTTATTTTCAGAAACACGTCTTCAAGTCTTCAGAAAAAACAGCATGGGCACAGCGGCAGCTACATGCTGATACAAGGGCAAAAGCAGCAAGGCCAGTGCTGCTCGATGCTAAACTGTCCGCTGAAAGAGATGTCAACCAAAAATGCCACAGGTGTGGTGCTGGAGAGGCAGTAATTAGGTGCCTGGATTGTGTGCCACTGGACATGGAGTTTCTATGTGGAGGATGCGACTTGGAGGCTCACAAAAAGAATGTGTTCCACGGCAGGGAGGCACTATTCCATGGCTACCTGGAGCCTATTCCCCCCACAAAGGCTGTGGTGATGGGTGAAAATGGCCAGCCTCACTTTTAGGAGCAGGGTATGTGTTTATTATCAATTTCTGTTGACTAGTAAAGAGTTATAACACACATATTCTTGGTTGATAGACTTTGCCAGTGGAAAAGGTTTAAACTCTTAATTTGAATCACTCTTTGACTGAAGAAATTGTTTTTGTTTGTCTTTGACTATGAAACGTGCTATTAGTAAGAAAACAGTGATAATGACATATGGTAGAGTTGTCTATTTTGTAGATGTTGGTTTTGAATCACTAGTATGACAAGTATAGATATATCTTCTCGATTGTGGAAAAATGTAACAACCTCTTTGCATTGCAGTATGTCAGTTGCCATTGCCTGCACGTAGTGCAATATGTGAGTGCACCCATGAGATTGAGGTCACCTCTGGCAAGCATATTTCTGTGGTCACCATGAATGGTAACTTTGGAAAGTCCTGCTTTTTGTTTTTTTGTACCGCAGAAGTTCTCTTAAGAAATATACCAATTACCAAATGTTAATGCCATATCAAATACTACAATGAATGTATAATGGTCAGTTGAGTTGGAAAAATTTGATTCTGTGAAACACATGTTTAATGTGTCTTTTTTCACAGGACGATATGATTTCTGTTTGCCCCGTAAAGTTTGTCCTACCTGCCTTGTGGAATGGACCCCAGGGTGAAATAGCTCCTTAGGGTACCGTTACTGGCCAAGCACAACAAACTGCCAGACACTATATAGTTTTGACGCCTCAAGCTTTTGCTCACATTAAAGTATCGGCTCCTTCGATGTCAAGGCATGCCTTTTTAAAGCTACTGGAGCACCGTTCTGTTCAGGCTGGAAGGGTAAATCTGCTTGAATCATTGTTACACATAATCATACTACTGTATTTGTAATATTGTAATATTTATTTTATGTAAACACTAATAATTTTTTTTTATGTCATAGCCGGGGAATGTTTGTGCAGACACGTCCAGAAAAGCTTTTTCGAATATTGTTTTGCAAGCATACAGAAGAGGTGATGTGTGAAGTAAATGACTTTATTGTCCAGCATGTCACCCAGACATGTTGGCAGTGTGTTGTGATGGCAATCGCAAACATTATCGCTTCAAAAATCAACGGGTATGTTAATATTACAGGCATTAATGTCAATATTAAAACCACAGCGTCATAGAAATAGTTGCATGTAGAGTAATAAATGTTTGGTCAGTTAAAAGTGAATTTTTTGTGATTAATTTTAATGGACAGGAATGAGGAACCCTCTTTGTACAAGGGGTTATTTCTTGCCAAAGATGAGGAGGTATCAGCCTTTCAACAATGTCAGAGGCAGCAGCATGACAAGAGTATGTCTAATATTGCATATTAAGACAGTATATCTACTGCTTATGTTTGTGTGTCTTTTGTGTTTTCTATTTGTTAAGACGAGTGATATCTGACTTTACAGGCAGATAACAGTGGAACATGTATGCTTTCAAGGTTCAGGGCGAGTAAGGAGACGCCAAAAAATCATCGCTAAAATAGATGAGGAGGGATACAAGTGGCAGTCTGCAGGTATGTGGGTAGATCAGAAGTGTGCAATTGTACAGATGCCACTTGTCACACGCTGTGGAAACTCATTTTTGGATAAATGTATCAGAGTCGTGTTTAATTTCCTTATGGGAAGTAAAGTAAATCCCCTTAACAGATCTTTTTCCCAAGAAGATTGTTTTAAAGCTCAGTTAGTCACATATGTAAAGATTGATGGGTGTGTGTGTGTGTGTGTGTGTGTTAAGCTTTGAATAGAGGGTTTTGATTAGCTTTGTTTTCCACAGGTCTTATTGTGTAATTTGTGTAATAAATCATTAACCATATTGTCCTTCTATGTATCAGACACGGAATATTGCTGCGAGGGCTGAACCACTACCGTGGCGAGGTCTTGGCCTACCCAATGTTTTTACAGAAGGAATTGTCAGAGAGGGCCAATGTCACTTTCTTCTGCATGGATGTTGTCTGCAGGTAATTTTTCTCTGTCATATTGAAACTCTGTCAACCTACTGTACATTAAATGACAAGTGCCTAATTTTTTCAGTCATTTTATATTGATAGCCAGGCAAAGTGTTGGTTAATGCCTACTAATGCTGTGCTTCTTTTTAGGTACTGGCCATACTTACTTTACTTTACTTTACTTTACTTTATTGTTTATTTTTACAGGGACAATGCACAATTAAAAGTAATTGTGCCAGAGTTAGCTGATAGCTAATTTACATCTGCTGTCCCTGGGCAGGCAAAACATAAAACACTAGTATGACAAGTATTACATATACACCGATAAGACATAACAATACATATATTGCAGATGTCAGAACCATGGTACTTACAACACAGTCATTAGTGGTTGCAAATTTGTTCCAATAATAGCCAGTGCTTAAGATTAATTTTAAAACTGCGTGTCTATCAATGCTTCTGATGTTTGTAGGTAAGGAATTCCATAACCTGTTACTACTCAAATACTACAAAACGCTGTTTGACCAAATGGTCAGTTTTTCTATACTGTGGTACTAAACTCCCAGCAGATGCTCTTGTCCTACCGGCACTGCCGTTATGGGCCAGGCATCCCCTAAGAGGAGGGGAGAAAGATTATGGATAATTTTATACATCAGGCACACATCACTGTAAAATACAAAACTATCAAAATTTAAAAGATTAAACTCAAAATAGTACAATAATGATAATCCCTTGGTTTTTGTCTAACACTTTCAAAAATTGTTTGAGAGTACACAGGCATGCCTTTTAAAGCTACTGGTTGCACCTGCCTGTGACCAAGTTGTTATACAATATGACAAATGAGGGAGAATCAAAGTATGTACAAAAAGTAGTCAGCTGATTGAGACAGTTGGTGCCTTATATTTTTAAAATTATTTATATTAAATTTAACATTATTTATAACCCTTCTTACTTGTTTTTAAAAGACAGGTGTTCCAGAAATTATTATTCCTAAATATTTGACAAGCATACAGACATTTGATTGTTCACCATTGAATTTATTGTCTGGATTCACCGAGTTGTGTTTCGAGCAGTAAAATACATGCAAACTGTCTTGCTTACATTAAGAGACAAACAAGACTTATTTAACCAATATTAAAACCACACCATTGCAGATGTCAATTTGCATGCAACAAGTTCTTTAGTTCTTGCATGAACAAAAGCACAGTATCATCTGCATACATTAGAATGTTAACACCCGGACATACTTGAGGGAGATCATTAATATAAATACTAAATAAAATGGGTCCTAACAATAGACCCTTGAGAGGACCCCTATGGACAGAGTAGCAAAAGAAGAACACTTATCATCTACTCTTGTACATTGTTGTCTCTCTTAGTCAGGTATGATATCATCCAGGTCAAGGTATTAGCAGATAAATTAAAATTCTGAAGTTTTGAAATTAAACAGTTATGATTAACGGTGTCAAATGCCTTTGCAAGATCTAAAACACAGCACCAACAACACCACCTTTGTCAAGTTGACTAATTTGTTCGATAAATGTACAATTAGTCGTTTCTGTAGCCAAATTGCATTGGATGTAAATTTACTTCACTTTCATTTAAATGAGAAACTAATTGGTCACAAACTACCCTTTCTGCAATTTTCGACGCTATTGGAAGGATACTTATGGGTCTATAATGTGTGATGGGTGTGTCCTATCACCTGCTTTAAAAATAGGTTTTGATCACTACTGTTCCAGCATGATGGAAAATATGAGTTTGTTATTGACAGATTTATCAGATTGTCCTTCTAGAGGTTTGCAGAGAGATGATTTGTAAGTTTAAAAATCGAGGCTGAACGATATCATAAACATCTTTAGACCTAGAGCCTTTTAAATTATCAAATATCTTCAATACAGTAGATTCTGGAACATTTTCAATAGTGTCTGCAGGAGTTTCATCGTTTATAGGTTGAAACTCTGATCTAACACCAAATACTGTACATTAAATGACACTGTGCAGAATTTTTCAGAAAGAATTTTATATTAAAAATTTTAGCTATTTGTTCTTTAGTACAAGGAGGGTTAGGGTTAGGGTTAGGGTTAGGGTTAGCAAAGTGACTAAAGAATCATCAGATCTTCAACCGCTGATGGAAATGAGGCCATTTCTCAGTGTGATGCATGCCAAAGCTCATACAGCAAAATGCGAGGTACCTCAAATTACTGAAATTCAGATGCAACAGTAGCCAGAAGGCAGCTAATGCAAAAAGTCAAGCAATTATTGTTTTTTATTATTTTAATCTGGTATTAGTGGCAATATACTAAATTGTAAGTCTGTGATTATGATATCTTGTATATTGCAGATAAAATATGACATTTAATGTGAAAGTGATTTTTTAATGTTCACATAATCCATGATTGCATAACATTAGATTTTTAAAGTTATGGTATGAAATTAATCCAACACTATGTTGCAGGTGAGATGGGGCGGCAGGAATCAGGATGGAGCAGGGAACACTGTTGGAGAGGAAGTCGAGCAAGTATGTTATTACTGACATTATTGTAACTATGTAGATATTAGAGACTTCACTGATACATTTATGTGAGAGACAAGCAGAGTGTGAAGGATAAAGTACATCAGTGTATCAAACAAAGATCTATGCTTGCTAGAATGACCATCAGAGCACGATCTGAACTGTAGTTGCAACACACGGGACAGCGATGTTCAACAACTTTCCCCACCCACTTTCACTTTCCACACAACCACTTTCCTCCTAGTCGGCATTCGAACAAGTAACATGCCCAAGGCCCTAACCAGTAGGCCATGGTTGACTTTCCAACCTACCAGTAGGACCCCATTTGACACACCAGCCTGGTGACAGTGCACAATCATCAAGTTTCATGTGATTCTATGAAAAGCAGAATGTCACAGCTCTGGCATGCCATAGTGAGGTTTTAAAATGTAGACCCAATTGGCAAGATCCAGCGTTGCTCCCAACTTTGAAAAATTGGACTTGATCTTTCCAAATTTGCTGTCTATGGCTATGGCTGAAAGGGTGTGGTTGTTTTAGTTTCCATGGCATTCTAAGGTGTATAGCTAGTTGACAATAAGATATTAGTTAAACTATAAGTATGGCTACATGTTCACATATACATATGTTTTTGTTTATTTGTTGTTTGTTTGGTAATAGGAATACATTAATTTCTGTATTGTTTATCTAGGTAAACAGCTTTCTCTCCAGGGCAGCTCTTGTCACAAAGTACATGACAAAGGCAGGTTGGTATGACACATTACAAAGCATACGCTATGATGAGGTATTTCTGTCTTCTAAAATGTAATTTTCCTGTTCTCCTTGCACTAAAGTAATTGTTGTGTCTAACTGCAATGGTCTTTCCCATGTAAATTGATCCAATCACGCATGCAGATTTATTTTTTTAATCAGGGAGAGAGAATATGCTCACTCAACAGGCCATGGGGTGGAACAGAAAAAAGACAGAGAACCTTCACAAAGTCTTGGCCCGCAGATACATCAAAGTAAGGACATTTCCCAATGGTCCTCTTGCCTGACACAACATACATTTTAACAACATACAGCAGAGCTGGAGTCCATCCATTTGTAATAAGCTCATTCATCCATTGATTTATAAACTAAAATTTCTTGATCCCGGTATTGGCTGAAAGCTTGCATGATATTTTTGTGTGTGATTTAAAGATCTCCGAGAGGGCAAAGCTGGAAGCTGCCAGCTTCAGTGATTTCCGCCAGAAGAATGGCATCACTGAACAAACAGCACAACAGTGGGTGTGTGATGTTCAGCAGTGGGCAGTCACAGGTAAATCATGCGTAGTGGTCAGACTTTTCACAAATACAACTGTTAATCACTTTGTTCAAATATGGCTTAATTGTGTTACCTATTTAGAGCCAGGGAGCACAACAGAACAGGGAGCAACAGAGGATCTCAGGGCGGAGATAGAGAGCATCATAGTGGCCCTGCTACGCAAGAAGCAGGACCTCTATCGTCAGAATGGTTGGTTGACTGATATTCAAATGGCACACTGCAAATGCAAACAAACAAAAACTGTTTTCCTGATAGTTTTCTTATTTCACTTTGCAGATAGCAACCAAACAAGACAAAGAAAAAGAAGAAAAATAAGAGAATAAAAAAAAAAAACTGAAACAAAAGAGCCTGCTGTACAATACTATTGCAGAGGATACAATTGACGAGGAGTTGGCCTCCAATTTGACAGAGGACTACATCCTGCCTTGGGAGAGACGTGAGGATGGTATGGTAGTCCTGACATGTTCTCTAAAATGTATGCCTGTCTGTCTACGGTATTGCAATGAAAATCTCTCTCTCTCTCACTTTTTCATATTTCCATCAATTCCCTCTACCTAAAGGTCACTCCTTCAGGTTAAAACGATCTCTTTTTGACCAAATGATGCTAATTAGACGCCTTGAGGAGGAGCAGAGCATCCTGGTGAAGGAGATGTCTCAGCACATCACGTCTCTCCGTAAAGAGATAAAGGGAGTGGAGAAGCTGAAAGAGAATATCAGAATGGGCTGTAAGTCAAATTTGGATTTTTTTTTCCTCACCAAAATATGTATAGTCCCTTTTCTACTGACTGGTACCAGTTCAACTCACCTCACATGACTCTACTCGGTTTGGTTTCAAACGTTTAATTTTCCACTGCATAAAAGTACCATTTCATGTAACTGGTTGCTATAGCGACACTGAACTAAACTACCCTAGCATCAACAATGTGGAAAAGATGGTAACAGCAATCACTACAGCAGATAAAATCAACAGTATTCTGAATTCATCACACTACAGACACGTTTTTGGGGAGATGGCAATATTTACTCTATCAGCCGTCCTGTCGTACTAACACTGAGCTGCTGATAAGGGCATGCTCAGAACGTTAACATTATGATGCTAACGATAACAATGACCACAGACCAATCTCCAATATTTACATCTGTGGCGAGCAGGACGAGGTCGAGGGACGTGAGAGAACGGCGGGAGACCGGTTGCGCGATTACTAATGAGCGACACCTGCTCGACGCACCGGTCTCGCATCTCTCACGGATGAGCGGAGGCATACAAGTTTTGTTTTTTCTTTTGTGTTTTCCCACACCCATAATAGTTATACCACTCTGCTCCACCCTCACACTTTGTTTGCCCTATCCTCACCTCAACCCCCCACACCCCATCCCATAACAGACAGTCACAGCTTCTGCAAACCCCCATATGTGGTTCTACATACTATAATCTTGGAACAATACTTGTAATTCTTATGTTTATGTATGTTACAGATTTTGGTGACATGTCAGAGGATGCTGCAGCTGGTTTGAAAAGTGTCCTCATGCGGAGGTCCTCTGCACTGGAGAGTTTATGCCAACAAGCTGTGAGCATGTATAGTGCTATAGTTGATGACCTCCAGATACAGGACACAGAATGCAGAACGGACACTGATGATGAATATGACCTTAGTGGTCCAGAGTCAGAAGAAGATTAGGAAGGAGACTTTTTTTTTTCTTCTTTTTTTTTTAATCTGTCAACTTTCCATTATCTCTCACCCTCCCTGAATAATAACAACTCCTACCCAGACATTGCTTGTTCATTTTTCACACATAGAGGCATCACTAGCAGGAATATGATTCAGGGATAGTACCTACCCCCAGGCTATCAGATACGTAAATATGCACTAACCCTATGATAATTAAGTTATCAACATTAGGTGTGTACACTATATCAATGCAATATCTACTGAATGGATTGGCCCTCTGCATGGACTGTTGGACATGGACTGTTTTATGCATTCTGGACTGTGCCTTTTTAACTTCAACTTCAGCACTTAAAGGACAATATGGGGCTCATTTATGCTCTATTGAATTTTCTTGTGTGTTGGATGTGTGTTGTGGTACATGTGAGCACACAAAGAGAGATGTCTATCAACTGTGAAAATGGCTACAATAAACTTGAATAAATTTGAAAATGTCGTAAATTATTTGTGATTGTAATTGAAGTGCATAAACTACATAATTGCCTAGTAGTCTTCATTGAAAATCTACATTTTACAGTATACTATCACAGAAAAACTCAGAGTGATAGGTTCAGAGTTGGAAACAGGGCAACAAGATCATAGCCAGTGCCTAAAAGTATAATAAAGCTGCATGGCAGATGTCCACCACCACTGTTGTTTCACAGCCTCATATCTCTCATCCCTGGACATTGCTCAATTTACCAGTCGACCAACTCCTCATTGAGTACCTCACCCTCTTTTTTTTCAGAAAATGGAAAGTAGAATGTGTCTTTAAAAGCTATGATAAGCTCTTACTCCAAGTTGATTCTGATTTAACTTGATTTGGATACTCATTTTTTTATTTATTGATTGGGCTGCATTCAGGCTACACACCATTGTATCATCACCCATGGATCCCAATCAGTTTGCTTACCAGGCTGTGGAAAATGCCATCAACCTGGTTGTTTACTCTGCTACATTTGGAGTCAAATAACACCTATGCATGCATAGCTTAGCATATAACATGACAGATCCTCTCAATCATGACAGCCTGCAAGTCATGAACAGCAATATAGCTCTGTGTCACTTAATACTTGACTTTCAGAGGAATATAATTAATTTAGTCAATTTTAACAATACGTAAACATGCCCTCAACACTGATAGGTCACCACAAGGCTGTGGAGAGGCAGTAGGAGTGTACTCTACTGTCGCTGGTAGCTCGTGCCACTCGCCTACTGTCCTGTACACTGTCCTGCGCCACTCACTTATTGTCCTGTGCCACTGGTCTACGGTGCCGCACCACTGTCCCGTGACACTTACAAATTGTTAAAACCTAACCCTGACCCTAATCCTAAACCTAACCCATAGACAGTGACACATGACTAGGGACAGTAGGCACATTAGACGGGACATTGGGTGAGAGCTAGGCAAGTGTCACAAAACAGTATGAGTTGTGCAGGACAGTGCATGGGACAGCAAGTCAGTGGCACAGTGCACAGGACAGGTGGCACAAGACAGTTTATGAGTGGCGCAGGACAGGTAATCTAGACAGTGAATAAGTGGTGCAAACCAACAGCAACAGTACAGTACAGTTATTGCTCCTAGTGCTGGAGGAGAAACGACCACTCTGTCAAGATCAAGTTTGCAGGTGATACCCCCATCATCAGTCCCATCAGAGATGAGTCTCAGTGATCCATGGAGGTGAATTGGGATGTGGAATGGAGTACCAACAGCAAATTTCATCTTGAGAAGGAGGCCAAAGTACATAACCCTGATACTCATACATGTATGGCGTCTCACATCAGACATAATGAATTGAATTGAAATGGGATATTAACATCCCATCTTATGAACAGGCAAAAAAAAAAAAAACATTAATCAGACATGACAGACAGTTGCACTGGATGAAAATTAGAGAGGATTGACATATATATGCATAATTTCCAGTGAATAAAATTTAATTATGAAAAGATATTTAAAGGTTGTCTTGTTGTAATCCCCCTTCTCTCCTAATTAAGTCTAATTTCATTGTATATTATTTTGACCCAGCCCTCCCCTGTATACACATCAGCTTAACCACTATCATGCAAGGACAAATTCAGTATTTTGTCAGCATTTACACTACCCATGTTAAGGTGTAGATTTGTCTAAGTCTAGTTTGTGATTTCTATAAAGATGGTCTGCTGAACATCAAGAAAAAGGACATTTGCTTACCTGTGACTGAGCAGTAGACTGGCCAGTTATAACTATAATGATGGGGAAACTGATGGGACAGGACAGTGAGGACACTGTAGGAAGGATGAATAAGAACCTATAGGTCACTGTAAAGGACATACACTATTGTCCATGAGGCAGATTCTGTCCATTATGGCTGGCATTAGCAAACATCCCTATATAACAAATGAATGGAGGACAGAATACAATTAATCACATCTAGTGTCCATTCACCTCTAGCAACTACTGTGTACCGGTATTATATTTAGGACTGTAAAGCCCGATATATTGGTCCAATGCCGGTTCGCCAATACACGGGGAAGGTTACGTGTTCTGTCCTCACTCATACAAAGTATTGGTTGGTTAAATTTGCAATTCATTAATCATATGTATTTACTCGTTATTTCATCTGACTCCATAAATGAAAGGTTTTAATAATATCTGTGCCTCACTAAAAGTGAGCGAATGTTTGACTATTCCTTTTAACCATTAAATGAACAATGTCAAAATCAGAGAGGAAAGGGAGAGACCACCTATTCAATTCATGTCCAGCAAAGAAGAGCACCAGAGAGAGGGAGAACACCTTCCTTTATCCTCTTTGACCAGGTGACATGGGGGATGGGGGAGACCACCCTCAAATGGCTTCTATCCAACAAAAGGGGGTGGCCTTATCTCTGAACCAGTTTTCTCTAAACTTCTATAAACCTTAGTACCTTTTATTTTATCTATCTGGATATGAGATATCTGTACCACTCACTCTGAGACATTTCAAATGACACCAAAAACATAACAGTCAATGATAAACATTCACATTAAACCATGTTCTTGTGTGAGTTCTTAGTTGTTTCTGAGAGGAAGTGAGGTTGTAAGGTGGGAGGTCGAATGTTAATTAGCCAGCAGGGCCCTTTTGTCTCAAAGACCAGGCCTCAACCTCTTTGACAGCAAGAGGAAGGAATGAAATGAAAAGGAGTTCCAGTACTGACTAAAGACACAGTAGAAACTGTCAACATACATAAGATTAAATAAACTGGCATGTGTAATACAAATGGGTCCCCAGTCCTCCATACCAACAAGCCCAAATGCTGTTAGTATGATGCCTACTAAAGGAAAAGCTTAGTATATTTATTCATGTCTTCATGTACATTCTAGTATTAAAATTACTACACAATGATCTCTGCTAGGTCACTTACATGAGTGTGAGTGATGTCTGATAGACATGACATGGAAAAGCTTAGTAAATACAAATCTTTATTGAATCAATACAAACCTACCAAAAATGAACAAATAACTTAAAAAACAAACCTAGACAATGATCAATTTGCATATAACTTTTGTGTAGGTTTTATGACAGAAAAAATAAAACTGGAGTGAGTATCAAGCTGTCTGCCAGGTTGGAGGCCAGGTTTTCCCGCTGAAAAAAGACAAGAGATAGGTGGTTAGTGAAAAAGGTATGAATAATGACTTAACATTCAATGCTGTAACGTCTACACTACACTATTACACAATATTAGAGTACAGTAATTAAGATCTAAGACAAGGTATTCAATAGGAGTGATGTTAAGATTAACCATAGGCCTAAAAAATGAAAATAGTATCTAGACTCTAGAGTTTTTAATATACAAAGAAAAATATCTAGACAACACCGTTTACAACTGGTAACTGTTAACTCATAACCTAATAAAATTAAGATAGTAGTATAGAGTATACAGTAGTATACAGTAGATTGCAAAGACTTAAAAACAGAATTTTGATAATGCAATCTTGTCTGGCCTTGCTTAAAGCCAATGTAGCAATCAGTGAGAGTAGGGTTGGTAATGAATAGTCAAGGGTGTGGTAAACACAACTTTAGGTATATCCATTACAACTATCATGATCACAAGCAACAGCTATAGGTCAATAGTTCTTATTCAGCAGTTCCCCTTGAATCTAAATGTCAAAATACACTTGAGACATGTTTATTTTCCTTTTTTTTTTTGGCTCAATGTCATCTGTCAAACACAGTAGTTCTAACCAATTGGTTTAGTTGCCATACAACGTGTTGTCTTTGCAGTTGCTGGAAGGTTTGTGTTGTGCATTGCAATGTAAAAATGGGGTATACTAAGGGTGAACTGTCCAAGCAAGGGTACCATACCATAGATCGCAGGGCATCCAGTCATACAGGAGTTCGGTCTTCCCCTGTCGAAGGCAAAAAAAGACATGGAAATGTGTTACATGAAATATTGCACACAGAATTACAATGCAAACTTAAATTGAATGATTTGGAGTGACATTAGGTGATCAGTTTTCAAATAATTTCAGTAATTTCAAAATTATTGAGGAAAACCCCTTGAGATGTGACATCTAGTTTTCGTTGGGGCCTCTAATGCATGATTGTTTAAGAGAATGCACCATTAAAAATTAGTTTCCCTCCCTACACAAACAATTTCTCACTCAATTTAGTGTGCTTTTCAATAATTGATCTAAAAAAAACTTTGCCTATCTTCCTTTGTGTGCCAGTTTTCTCTAAACTTCTAAAAACCTTATTACATTTTGTTTTACTTATTTGGAAATGAGACATTTGTACCACTCACTTAACATTTTAAAAATACTAAAAATAATACTCAATGATAATCATTTACATTAAACCATATGTATTCTTGTGTGATTTTTTGGTGTGCATTAGAGAGAGAATGAAATGTAGATTAGGTGAGACTGTATGAGGGGGAGGTCAAATGTTAATTTCCAGCAAGGTCCTTTTTCTTACTGAGCAGTGGTCGTTCTTTAACCAGTTTTTCCAGTCTTACACGATTAAAGATAATAGGAACAAGAATATTTCAGAACAACAATCAGGTCCATATTCTGATTATTTGCAAGCAATAGTCTGTCAGGATAGCAACCATCATGTAGTTAACAGGAAGAGGGTTCCCACCCTTTCTCCGCATCAAATATAAGGACCTTTAAAGGATATTTCTAGGCATTTAAAAATAAATGTTTAGAGACAAGGATAAATGGTAAATCTTATCGAAGTGACAACAAAGAATTCCCTGGTGATTCAATTGGCACTAAATTTCACTATGGACATGCATTCGAAATTTAGCAATAGGACACATTACAGTGTCCTACAAGATACAGTCCTACAAGATACAGTGGTTAGCTTTGCTGACATCTAAGCAGATGATGCGGGTCCCACCAATTAAGGTTCGCTTTAGTTTAATTTATGATGCTGAGTAACTTGTACATGGTTCAGTGGCATGCCGCTAGGGTACCTAGGCTTTGAGTAGTGTGTGCCCAAGAAGGAGCACTAGCATTCTCAGTTACTTTCCGAGTTTGTCACAGGACAACTTATAAACTGGCAGTGCAAGAGCCTTAAGGGTTTTTTTTCCACCAAGATTTTTATTTAAATCAAATACCTTTTCACAGTTTTATATGATTTTAGTTGTAGTTTAAACCTTGCAGAAAAATTGTGCTGGTTGCTGGATGGTCTAAGCTAGTCTAAGCTAGGGTGGGCTGAAAGAGAAAATGGTGCGTTCCAGCACGTAACATACGTCACGACCAAGTAGCGATTGGTTGAAGCAGAAAGTATCTGCCCACCAGGAAGCAAATATCCCAATGGATAGGTACCAGGCGCTTTGCACAAAGTGAAATAATGTGAAAGCGTTTGGTGTATCAGGCTAAGAATGGACATCATAAGATGGTCAAACCAACTAAACCATCAAATCTCACGCAAAAACATTAACTGGTAAAAAAAATGGCTGATCAAACCAGCTTCAAAACATGCTTAGGCTAGCCAAGATGTATTTTCTGTAGGGAAGACATCATATCAGATAACACAATCTAACTACCTCTCCAATCCTACCTTTCTCTGCCTTGTCCGTATTATCCCACGGTATGGGTGCACATCCCGATTGTTGTGGGGGCAATCTTTTGTTCTCACTGTACAACATAAGTACATAGAGTAGTGAATGATAAATGATAATCCAAATGCAAATGTAGCCTTGGAAAATACTTAATACTTGACAAACTTACGTATCTACAACACGAACACTATGCATACAATTAATATGGAAATTAATTAAACCAATAATATCAGGAAGACCTGCACAACAATTAAATTAATACTCTGTGTTGATAATGTAAAAGATGACAGAATATCAGATGTCAGATTTTAATTCACCTCTCTTCCTCTGATTTCGTCGTTTTCCTGTATAAACAAATAGACTTGGTTCAATACAGTACAGAGATTTGAAACTTAAGCATAATCTTTCAAAGATAAAGAACAGAAATAAAGCTGAAGAGCTTAAGACCTTGTCCAGTAGGAGGTTGATCAGCCACAGCCACAGTCCCAGCCCCCTGGTCCACGGATATTGTGGCCACTGAATCTGAAATGAGTGAAGAGATAGCATTGTCAATGATAATATACAATTAGGTCATAACAGAGAGCTGAAAAAAAAAGAAGAGCTTAAAGCGATGCTACAGAGTACATCCAACCATAACCCTGTTGTTTTAGCTTCCCAAGTGCTGTTGGTAGGAAGAAGAACAAGAGAATTTGGTACAGCATAGACTACATAGCAAACCATCTTTTTACGCTAATACAATGACACCATGAGCTCACTTTCAGTTTAATTTCTCATGGTACCATTTAGCGAAAGTTCCTGTTCTCTATTTGGTCTATGTTGTACCAAATTCTCTGTTCTTGTTCCCACTGACAGCATACAGTGAGCTCAAATAACAGGGCTATGGTTGGAAGTACTCCGGACACTGTAACACCTTGTACTGTAGGAGGAGGGCTAAGCAAGAATTCTGGACCATCCTCAGTCCCAGCCCCCTGGTCCAAACTCATGCCTGTCAAATCTGAGGATGAGAATGAGTGAAAAGAAGATGTTGTCTCTCCAAAGTGTATACACAGATTACATAATATACAGTACAATTAGGGTCTGTATTCACAAAGAATCTTATGGATGAAAGTATCTCAACATTTTAGCAGAACATTTTGCGCTAAGCCCTAGTGAAGAAGCTCATCATTAGGAATTATTTTGTGCTAAAATGAAATTCTTTGTGAATACGGCCCCTGGTCAAAATAGAGATTTGCTGCTAAAGGACATCTCACAAGGATATAAAGAACAGAAATAAAGCTGAAGAGCTTAAGACCTTGTCCAGTAGGAGGTTTGTTCAAATCAGCCACAGTCCCAGCCCCCTGGTCCACAGATATTGTGGCTACTGAATCTGAGGATGAGCAGAGAGATAGTGTTGTGTCTTGTAAAAGTTTAAACAGGTGTAGAGAAAAGACATCTGCTGCTAAAGCACATTCTCACAAAAATCTCAAGGAGAACACAATAAAGTGAAGGCACCAAATCTGGGCCAAACACACCTTGTTCTCTTATTGGGGTTGTTATTTCAAAATTTAGAGTGACAGTAGCCTCCTCAGGCTCATGGCTACTGTCTGTTGTCTGGTCTGTATTTACTAGAAGAATACAAACACAAAAAATTTACTATACGCAATTAGGTCAAAATGTGAAAGCTAAGGCAAAATAATACAAAAACCCACAAGCCTCAGATAATCAGAGAAGCACAGTTGCCCTTACTATTTCCAATAATTGCTCAACAGTCTCTACCCCTAAATAATAATATTTAAAAAAAAATACATAGATAAAGTTTATAGTATAAAAATAGTCTTACCTTCAACCATCATTTTAAAAATGTCATGTATGTTTTGCACACAGGTCTGTGCACTTTTGCCCAACACTTGATCTTTAGGCAAGATCATTTTGGCCTTCTTGTGTGGATATTCCACCAGGAGCAAAGGCCTCCAGCCGACTGCGTGCGGCTTCTCTATCTAAAGATAAAAAAAATATTTTAAAAAATAAAAACCTTAAAAACAATTACAAGTGCTTTGGTGTGGCTGTGTATGGATCTTTATCTGCTTATCACAATATCACAAAGCTGGGACACAAATGCAGGTCAACACGAAATACTTAGGGTCAAAGCAGACTTTTGGAACATCACAAGGAATAGCTGTATTCAAGATCCCAGAAGATCCCAGAAGCCCTTTGCATGGCTGACTAAACAGGCTTGTTCGACTTGGCTGGCTGGCTAAGTGGATGGGACTTTTTTCATTGGGCAAAAGTGATGTTGCTGAATTTGCATGGGCTTTTGCCCAACAAGTCTCACCCACTTAGTCAGCCAGCCAAGTCGAACAAGCCCTGTCCGATCTTCTTAAATACAGCTAGTATATTGACAAATCACAATGACAGAGCAGTGGACAAAGGAAACCTAGGACTCTACAAGAACAAGAGCACATGACAAAACCAGGAAGTACACAAGGGGCATGACCAAGAGAAAATGAGTTTGATCGACTTAGCTGAATAGCGGGCTAACTACCGGTAGGTATGACTTTTTTGTTATTGAAATAGTGTTATTGACCCACAGAATGCTTTGCTTTAAGCCAGACAGACAGCCAGTCAGCCATCCATCTGAAACAAGCCTAAAATAAACACAAGCGAGAAAACTACAAGACAAGAACAAAAGACCAAAAGAGTAAGAGTATGCACATGCATGTGTCGTGTTCATCCTGCATAAAAGTGTAAGTAGCAATGTTGCAAGGTTAGTAGTGCTTCATATCAAGAACAGTGTTAGTAGTATTACTTTTGGTGAACACTAAATGCCATTTCGTATGAGATGCAGTTTCACTCTTACTAGTCACAAACAAGGTCAGATGGTAGCACCATTAGATTTCAGTCTGATATCTAATGCACCTGTGTCTTATTGACCAAGTTCAGTTCACGTGTCAAATAGCTCACAAAATGTGATGTCAACCGATGTGCTTACATACTGGTGCTTGTTGTGCGCAGGGGAAAGTCAACTGTTCTTCATATGAAGCACTGTGAAACATCTTACAGTACTGCAGGCTATGAGCTGAGTAATCCTGAGAGTATTTGGTCTGTTTGTAAAGTTTTTCAATGACAGTAGAGTACAGTAAAACTGTTGGATAAATAGCTGTTGGATAAAAAGATGTTAATGCATTATCTTGTCTCAGTCAAAATCAGAAAGTCCCCCCAAGTACTCCAAAATAACTGGACTGGTGACATAGAACAACAAAAGTTACTTACCAAAATGATGGCATCATCCCACAAATGTGAGGTCACCTGATTTTTTTTTGTGTTGGCAACCCATGTCTTTTTTTTTTGCTCGAATTTTTCAATCTTTTTTTTTAGGCGCACATGTTTAGGCTGTGAGGCCTTGCACATAGGGCACTTCTTGAAGCCATTAAAATGTTTATTTTTGCACGCTGGGCAGGTCTTCTTGAGCCCTCCACCTTTTGACATGTTTTGATGCTGTAAACCAGACAGAAGGCATAATGTCTGTTACCATTGTAGAAAACTACAAATTCCTTTATTGATAAGACATTTTAACTACACAACAATGGTGTCAATCTTTTAACAGTTATTTTGCAGTTATGTCGAAGTACATTTGGGACCAATTCACAAAATCCAGTATAATCGTTGTGATTTGCTGTGCCTACATCAAACATGTTAGTAGTAAGGCTACTCCTACAAAAAGATATGCACTGCAGATATGTACTGACAAACCGTAGGACTGCTGCATTTTGAACCTTTTGAAGATTGAAATTTGGTTTGTACAGTGTAGAAAATAATTTTTATCCATAGAAACTAACTGTATGGAAATGTAAAAAAAAAAAAAAAAGGGGGGTGCATAAATTAAAAAGGTACAAGACATATTGTTTGTCTTGCAATTAATCTGATACTCACAATATTATAATTACATATGATAACACACAAATTATGATAGGCTAGTATATAATTACAGCTATGCCAACACTGCATGAGCTTTAGTTACAATATCAACAAGCCTGTCTATTAATATGCTTTAGTTTAACTTGTCTTTGTAAGTTTTATGCTTATATCTATCACCTTCTGTAGTATATACCAGTGTCACAAACATGACTTTGTCCTGGTTCAGTTATAAAACAGTTTTAAGACACTGGATTTACTCCAAACATCTGGTTATGTTTGATGGACGCTTTTTTAGTAAGTAACAATAAAAAACACAAATCAAAAACTACAAGATATGAAATACTACACTACACCAAATGTACATTAAATGTCTAGAACATCATACCTCAACAGCAACTACAACAAACAAACAATATGTAATACCAATAGTGATTTTCATAGACATGGGTGTAAAGTTATCAAAATTTCTCACCCTGGCCTCATTGGGATCTTCAAAGACTCTTGGGTGATTTTCCGACATGGTGCACAGATACAACACAACAATACAGACAATAATAGACACACAGCACAGATATTAAGGTGTGTGTGTGTGAGGGGGAGGGGGGGGAGAGAGAGAGAGAGAGAGAGAGAGAGAACTAGAGAGAAACAGAGTGAGAGAGAGAGATTTAAAGAGTGGCTCTTAAAAGTGCCTTTGTTTTCTAAGTATAAAAGCGATAAAGATATGGAGATGTGATGTAGAGCAGCAAATAATCTGTAGGACAGACAAGAAAGCATCATTAGATATATCTCTGAGAAAAAAATATAATGTCTACATTAATGCGAGACACTACAGGTGAATAGGGTAACATTTTAAAATAATAGATATCACCATGAAACTTCCTCAGTTGATTGCTTACACAAGTATATAAAAACAATATATTACAAGTTTTTGAAATTTGTATGTTTAATTATGCAAAGTAGGCATTATCTCATTAAATATGCGCAATTGTGCATATATTTTCGGTAACATAAATCTGAACATATGATAAAGTTAGGTGCCAAAATTATTTTTTCTTTTTGTTTACACACAAGATGAAAAAATAATTTCAGATGGATTTCAGGATAGGGCCTATATGCTTTCATTACTTAGGAAATCAAAAATATACTGAAAAATATTCGCCATATTTTGTTTTTATTAAATGTCACATAAATCAGGCATGATTTACAAATCCTTTGAAAATATCTTCAGAATACTGCTAACGTTAAGTGTTAACCGGAATGTTTGGTGTACATAGGTGCTACATAGGCTGAGATGTTGGTAACTTAACGTTACTGGAGAATGACAAAAAAAAACGTATTTTAAAGATTTGTATTGTTAAAATTCATACTTTTTAGAGGAAAACAACTATTTACAGACACAATATCTTGTCAATTATTTAGCAATCAACAATACAAACCATCTAAAACATCAAAACTTATAACTCAACATTTATAGATAGTAACGCAGGTCTGAGATACATACCGATTTGACGAGGATCCACGCAATGACTGGAAAAACCGCGAAATTCTAGGATGCGAGCAAGGAAGTGTGTCGCCGTCATGGCAACAGACTCGTCTGATTTAACATTAATTTATTATTAGTCTTTATCGTTTTTTTGTTTTCGTTGTCTGTATATGCCTATCTGTCAATCAGTAAACATAATTTTTTTTTTTTAATTAGTCCAAATATTATTTACACTAAGATGATGGATGGGGAGTTTGATTGATCAAGCCTGCCTCTAGTGATCCGGTTATCCGTGTGTCCACCACGAAAAAATCCGTGGTGTCATCACAGAATTTGACAATAAGCAAAAGGCTATACAAACTGATCAGGGGAGATAAGATGTTCACAGTTTAATGAGGCTACATTGCATCGCAAACACAGACAACTTAAATAGCCTACTTAAAGTGTCAAAATCAGCAATGGGCAATATCGTCCAGTGAATGTGAAGCAATCTGTGGCGACCAATGAATATTCCGTGGTCCCGTCACGGAAGAATTCCGTGGTCCCGTCACGGACAAATCCGTGGTGCCATCACAGAATTTGACAATGCTATACAAATTGATCAGGGGAGATAAGATGTTCACAGTTTAATGAGGCTACATTGCATCGCAAACACAGACAACTTGAATAGCCTACTTATATGTCAAAATCAGCAATGGGCAATATCGTCCAGTGAATGTGAAACAATCTGTGGCGACCAATGAATATTCCGTGGTCCCGTCACGGACAAATCCGTGGTGCCATCACAGAATTTGACAATAAGCAAAAGGCTATACAAACTGATCAGGGGAGATAAGATGTTCATATTGCATCGCGAACACAGACAACTTGAATAGCCTACTTAAGTGTCAAAATCAGCAATGGGCAATATCGTCCAGTGAAGGTGAAACAATCTGTGGCGACCAATGAATATTCCGTGGTACCGTCACGGAATTCAGGGTGACCAGACGTTATACTAGCGATCAAACGACGACAGAACAATGCAATATCAAGTTAAAATCACTTTAAAACTAAACATTTAAAGTAAAGTACTTTAAGTAAACTCAGAATATTTAAAGCGATACCTTTCCAAATTATAAAACGACGTCAATTGGGGGAGCGCAGGTGTTGTAACAGCCCGTGTGTGGATCACGGATGCTGCTGTCATTGACATTGACATCACTTCCGTGGGCACATCACGGAATTTTCGGCGATTCCGTGAAACTGCCACAGATTTTGAGTTAAGGGGCCGTGTTCATTTCACGGAATTCTGTGAGACCAGGTTGGAATTAACTTGTCTTTACCTATGTTGGCATTTTACTAGTTCAGGTAGCCAAACTTTACCACTCGCCCACTTCAATGTTTTTTCAGAGTGAGGGAATGAGAGAGTTTGAGGAGGAAGATGCCCTAACTGTGGCTAAACTAGAGGCTGGAGTCAGGTGCAAGTGGAGCTGGTCCTGGTTGAAGTTAGAATCAAAGTGCGATGTGAAGGGAAAGGAATATGTGTTTACTTTCCCTTCCTGTGGCTCAGTGGTAGAGCATTGCGTTAGCAGCGCAAAATGTTGTAGGTTAAATTCCCAGGGAAAACGCATACTGACAAAAAGAAATTATAACCTGAATGTACTAAGTCGCTTTGGATAAAAGCATCTGCTACATGCATAAATGTAAATGTTTCAATTGTGATAGTTAAAAAAAAAATAGAGAAACCAGGCCATGCCAGACGCAGCCTCTGCAGCAAAGAGATAAATTATGCTACCAAGGGCTCCCATGCCCTTTTGGCACATTGTAGTGTTTGTAGGTCCATTTACCAGATAAAAATATTGTGTGAATAAGTTTTTTTATCTTTTTTTGGGGGGTAGTTTAGTTTGTCACCTTTTTCACAGTTTGCACCCCTGACATACTGATTAAAAAAACATGTATAGCCTGAATGCACTGCGCGGTCTTTCAGTAAAATTTTTGATTATCTAGTGATTACAAATAATTATTTTATATTATATATTTTATTAACTGTAGTAACAACATTTGAGTATATTATATTAAAATATAACATTTTATTAATGAGTTCAAGAAGCTTCAAGTGCCTGTGAGTGTGCAACGTCTATGTATTGCTGTGTCCCATTATGTGACACACACTCAAGGTTTAATTCGGTGGTTAGTTTCCATACATCCCATTGGACAAGATAACAAGTAAAAAATGGATTCACTATATCCGACGTGAGGATTTTAATATCACTCCTGACACCAGAGTCTGCAGTCGTCACTTCAAGAGTGATGATTTGATCGAGCCATCGACTCCCACAGGATGCTGGTTACTGAAGAAAGGTGCAGTGCCCACTTTGTTTGAGTGGAACAACTACTCCACTTCAGCACCAAGGCGCACCGGGACATGGCAGAGGAGAGATGTTCCCTTCCACTGAATAAAGATCCTGTGCCTGTGGACCTCCAGCATCAGGAGCATGATTATTGTTCATTTCCCATTCCGGCGGCTGTCAATCTTTCTTTAGATCAGACTGAAGATCTCCGAAAGGAAGTGGAACAACTGAGGAAACAGGTGGAAGAACTGTCTGTCCGTCAGAGATTTTGCTTGGGCAGATTTGCTGCATCAGACGATGACGTACGGTTCTACACTAGGTAAGATTTTAAAACTTATAAATTATATTATATCATGATTATGATGCTGTATTATAATTCTGGTCTTTGCATAATACAGTATGTCCATGCAGATATTTTATTTACATGTCAGTATACCCGTATACTATACAAGTAAGCTGCAATACAGCCTAAAAATAAGATAAAATTGTTGGTCATTTTGTGATGTGTATAATCTCAAACATGTCCAACATCTTATGTAGGTTTGTGACTTACAATCACTTAATGGCGTTCTGGAGACTCATTGAACCTGCATCCCACAACATGGTTCGTGTGACCAGAGCAAGGGAATCTACAACTAGGAGTGAAGGTGGAGCATCAGGCAATGCATATGTAATTATATATATTTTTTAATTTATCATTCCTTTCTAATTTTGTATATTATACAGTACACATAATATACATTGTGTTATGAATTTATGTGGGGATGTGGAAGATAACATTTAAATGCCACAAATGCTACTTTCTCTATGTATAAACATACATATAAAAAGTTTTGAATTTCTATTTAACAGTCAATGCCTGTAGCCCATAGATTAGTTTTTTTCATCATGGTTCATTTCTAAGTTGGTCTGACAAAAAGAGATCTGGCTCACATATTTGATATTCATCAGTCCACTGTGAGTCGAATTATAACAACCTGGGCAAATTTTCTTTATACCGTTCTTGGATCAGTGCGCATCTGGTTGTCTGAAGAGGCGGTCAAGGCTCACATGCCAAAGGAGTTCCAGGACTATCCAGACACACAAGTGGTGATCGACTGCACAGAGCTGCGGTGCCAAACTCCATCCTCTCTCCTGCTTCAAAGTGAAGTGTTCTCCTCTTATAAATACCACTGCACCTTCAAGGGGTTAATTGAAATGGCACCACATCGCGCAGTCACCTTTGTGTCATCCCTGTATGCAGGATCCATCAGTGACAAGGAGCTTCTCAAGCAGTCTGGGATTGTGTCTCTGCTGAAACCTGACATGGCTATTATGGTCAACAAAGGTTTTCTCATGGACGACTGTGTGCCATGCAAAGTCTACAGACCTGCTTACCTGTCAAAAAGGGAACAGATGTCGGCTGATGAGGTTAAAGGAAACTCAATCCATTGCTCGACTGAGGTTCCATGTTGAGCGTCTCATCCGCAGGGTGAAACAACACAAGCGGTTTGATACAGTTATCCCTCTTTCCATCACAGGGAGCAATAAATCCTTCATGGTCAAATAAATATTTCGCAATTTGCACTGTAGCACTGGGTCCTTCCTTTCAAAAGTTATTGAACTGGATGATGTGTCATTGAAGAACCCCATAAAATACATTGATGGTAGAAATTGAATATACAGGTGCATCTCAATAAATTAAAATGTTGTGTAAAAGTTAATTTATTTCAGTAATGCAACTCAAATTGTGAAACTCTATATATATTGAATAAATTCAATGCACACAGACTGAAGAAGTTTAAGTCTTTGGTTCTTTTAATTGTGATGATTTTGGCTCACATTTTACAAAAACCCATCAATTCAACATCTCAACAAATTAGACTATGGTGACATGCCAATCAGCTAATCAACTCAAAACACCTGAAAAGGTTTCCTTAGCCTTCAAAATGGTCTCTCAGTTTGGTTCACTAGGCTACACAATCATGGGGAAGATTGCTGATCTGACAATTGTCCAGAAGACAATCATTGACACCCTTCACAAGGAGGGTAAGCCACAAACATTCATTGCCAAAGAAGCTGGCTGTTCACAGAGTACTGTTTTCAAGCATGTTAACAGAGAGTTGAGTGGATGGAAAAAGTTGCACAACCAACCGAGAGAACAATAAGGATTGTCAAGCAAAATCTATTCAAGAATTTGGGGGAACTTCACAAGGAATGGACTGAGGCTGGGGTCAAGGCATCAAGAGCCACCACACACACACGTGTCAAGGAATTTGGCTACAGTTGTCGTCAGAGGCGTCTTACCTGGGCTAAGAAGAAGAACTGACCTGTTGCCCAGTGGTCCAAAGTCCTCTTTTCAGATGAGAGCAAGTTTTGTATTTCATTTGGAAAACCAAGGTCCTAGAGTCTGGAGGAAGGGTGGAGAAGCTCATAGCCCAAGTTGCTGTCTGTGATGATTTGCGGTGCAATGTCATCTGCTGGTGTTGGTCCATTGTGTTTTTTTGAAAACCAAAGTCACTGCACCCATTTACCAATACATTTTGGAGCACTTCATGCTTCCTTCTGCTGACCAGCTTTTTAAAGATGCGGATTTCATTTTCCAGCAGGGTTTGGCACCTGTCCACACTCCCAAAAGCATCAAAAGTTGGTTAAATGACCATGGTGTTTGGTGTGCTTGACTGGCCAGCAAACTCACAATGTCCTTCAGCACTGCTCTGTAGTACAAATAACGTAATGTATACACGTTAAACCTCAACTGAATTAATTTAATGGTCCAAGAAAAAATACTCATGATAACTCACTCCCATCCATGCTGAGCAGCGTTTCTTCGGCCAGAAAATAAGTGGACGTAGGCTGTCCTTTTCAGGATTAGACGCCTAACGTCCTCATTCATCCCTAAAGCAAATACAAATTTGTTATTACATTAATTTTCTAAGACATAGATGAATACTGTACATATGTGCTCACTAACATAACTGTGAACAATCGACCAATATCATCTGTTGTATACAAAGTAGTACATTTAAAAGTTACCTCACTAAAAAGTAATTACTGTGCCAACAAATCGCCCCGTATCATTTCGCTTCACAACCTCTTTATAAAGACGTATTTTAAACAATAAAAAATTACTTACTTTT
This sequence comes from Gymnocypris eckloni scoliostomus, assembly GCA_027564155.1. NCBI lineage: Eukaryota > Metazoa > Chordata > Actinopteri > Cypriniformes > Cyprinidae > Gymnocypris > Gymnocypris eckloni. The sequence goes on from CM050431.1 coordinate 28,732,817, forward strand.
GTAAAAGTTGCCGCCTCCAACATTTCTGTCCGCCATATTTTTAATCTGTCGCCGCCTCGCATTGGATTGTGGGAAATAGTGGTTCAGCGAGTGTAAATCGGTTGTACACTCAAAATCAGAATGCATTGTGGGTAAAAAGTAGTGAACGAATGTAGGGAATGAAGTCGTTCATTCAGAATTCGGACAGCACTACAAAATGGCTGACACCCGATATAGTGCACTATATAGTGGATAGGGAGCGGTTTCGGACACAGCTCCTGACTGTTCCGGGTTATAACATCGCCTGTGATTGAAGGAGAGAGACGAGGGAGGGCTCATTTGCTCGGAAGAGACCATTTTTCTGGAAATAGATGGCGTTTCAAAGCTGGAATACGAATTAGAATCGATATTTCTTCGAAAATGGATGCTATCGATAACTATTACTCGAATTGCTCATGTAAAAAAAGGAGGATCGTTCGTTTTTTCCCTTATTTTTTTCAGTTTAAAAAGTGGGATGCATTTTGAAGAGTGGACCCTTGTCTTGAACTGTATGCTGATGTTTCTTGGAATAGTCCGAGCTGACCAGCGCTATCCATGGGTTCCAAAGACGTCACTTCCGCTATGCTCGCTGCCATATTTGTGTCCGATGTGACAATGAGTACAGCACATCTCTATGAGATTTAATAGATAATATATTGAAATAATAAACTACATTTTAATTAGCTAATATTAGCACAATTTGTAATAAATCAGTCTCTCTGGACAAATTACTGTTTGAATTGCGAACGTAGACGCTCGTTGAAGGCTTTAAGAGCTTGAAGAATCCTCTGCCTGCTGATCGCTCCTGCTTCACGGCGAGCGGGACTCGCGCTAACAGTGATTCCATTCTCCGTTTGCGTTTTGATTTCAGCAAGTCAGTTTTGGTTAATGCAAAAAATGTGATTACTGATCATCAGCCCAACATCCAGCAAGCCAAGAAAAACATGCAATGTACCTGAGAGTAGACGTCTTTCACATCTAGTGTATTCTTAAACCAGGATTTCATTATTGTAGCACAAATCCTGACACCAAAAGCAGCCCTCTTCAAGTTCTCTTTGATTAAAAATATGCATTCTCATTTATTCTCATTTATTCATAGGCTACATGGCTACAATAACATTTCAGTTAAAATTTTTGCCATTGTTAAAAAATGCTTTACTGACTGACGATTCAGACTTTCAGTTGTTATTAGGGATGAGCGAGTACAGCATTATCTGTATCTGTTAACCATATGAATTATCTGTATCTGTACTCGGACTGGGCGGGGCGGGGCCTAACCCGGAAGTGGGCAGGATTTAACCTGGAAGTGGGTCGGGTTGTCTTGAAATGGGCGGGGCTTTAACCGGTATGTTATTTTAAGCATGCAATTGATATGGGTTGATCAGAAATTGTTATATTTATTGCTGATTAGAAAACTATTTACATGACAGCATCAGCAACTACCTTTATTTTTTTTATAAAATACAGCAAGAAAGTGTCACTCAGTGCGTGAAGTAAAAAAAACTGGTTAGAACCAGCTGACGGTAAAAAAAAAAAAAAAAACTCTGATGACCGGCAGAGAGAGGGAGAGAGAGAGAGTGTGTGTGTGTGTGTGTGTGTAGCGAATTAATTTGTAATATAAGTTTTATACCACTACTTCCTTTTTTTTTGTTTTATGAAATACAGCAAGAAGGTGTCAGACACTTAGTGCTGGAAGTAAAAAAAACTGGTTAGAGCCAGCTGACGGTTTAAAAAAGAAAACAAAATCTCGGACAGGCAGAGACGCGAGTCGCATTCTACCAAGCACCACGTCCGAACAAACCCCACGTTTACCAAAACTCTACTGGTTAATAAGTAAGTACTACAAACCAAAGTAAAAAACAAACCTGAAGCTGAAGAAACCCTAAACGTTAACGGAAAAACCCGCGAACCTGAGTGACTGAGGGAGAGACAGAGAGAGAGAGCACTGTTCTCAGTGTTCTGTGTGTGAGTGAGCAGAGCGGGACACAGCAACACAATACATCAGTATGTGTGTAGGGGAGGGGCGCTGTGACTAGCCTATCACAGAACGCAGACACAGTCAGCTACCCAATGATAATTTTTATTCAATCCGAGCACAGATATTGACTCGTATTACTCGTATGATACTCGTACTCGGCAAAAGTGCTTTATCCGTACCGGATACTCGTTTCAGCCGAGTTTCCGGCTCAACTCTAGTTGTTATGCTCTCAAAATGTATTTTATATATATATGTATGTAGGCTATTTCCTAAATTATTACACCACTTGTGCAGCCAGTCACAATTCACAAAGGTCACAATTTTACTCAGGACATTTTTTTGTGTGCGACAAATTCAATAATATGATGAATAAATAGGTTTAGCAAAACAAATGTGATTATTTTTGAAAACCTTGTGATTATTTTTATACACCTGTAAATATATATATATATATATATATATTTAATTGCAGACACAAACACAAATATTTTAGCGTCCTTTATTCTCCTATAAAGAATCACAATAGTCTCTTATTATCCTTTTCTGACCATATGTTAGCTGCCAGTGGTGCTTTCTGATTGAAGCCAACAATTTATTCCGCCGATCTAATCTCTTCGGGATCGAATAAAATTATAGTTCAGGGTTTTTCTGACAACTGTTGTTACAGCACAACATATACCGGGCATATTGTAACCTTATAAACACTGTGACAAAACACTGTGACGTCACGTGGAACCTATGATATTCATAGGCGATCAAACGTAAGTACTGCCGTTCACTTTGTACATGTTTAAATGGCTGGTCCTTCATCATTTATTTTAAACCATTCCTCTCTGTTGTATTGATGTCAAAAACAAGCTCAAAACATTAATTTTGAGTGTTTTAGCTTTCAAATGATATATAGTTTATGATGGTTGATTGAATATTGTTCTTAAACAAAGGTAAATAAAAGCGCAGACACGCCCTCACAGCCAGTGCAGGTTAACAGGTTTTAATGGAGAATGTGAAAATAAAAATAGATAATTGTGGAAAAATTGCTCATTACTGACTCATTTGCCAGCTCAGCTCCCTTTCTAATCACTAAAAGGCCGTCATTCATTTTAGTTCATCGCGATCTCACAAACTTACATTATAATTAATGAAGTTGTCTATGCTGCACAGTGAATCTCTTACATTGCGTCTACACGTAATTAGATTATTCGTACGCCTGAACATCTGAACAAAAACTAAATTTAAGCGGTAAGTGGATTCTATCTTAAACGCCTCAGATTTGCTGTTAGGCTCAATAAATCAACAGATATGTCAGAGATTGGATACAATGCTCAACACTACAAAAACACGTTGAAATAGAAACCGATCTCCAGAGCGCAAACCATAACGCGCTGGATAGTTTGCCAAATCTGCAATAAAATGACTTTATTACAGCTTTAACTGGGGTGCTTTTGATTTAATTTGAGGGTGCTTAGCACCCCTGTAGAACCGGGCCTGTTGTCGATCAGTGAGAGCAGAATAAGGATGAGCAAAGTGTGGACGCACTGTCCTTGAAGGACGTTCCCCTCGGGTTTGTTTATATTTTGCTTAGAAATATTAAATGACAGATGTCATTTACTTTTCTCTGCGACACTTTCACAGGCAAACGAATTTAGTATTTTGACAAGACGAATAAAATAGCTAATAGGCTATTTTTGAACAACCTACATTTTTATTTTCTCTCTGCGACACTTTTTCATGTAAACGTTAAACAAATTGTATCCTGACAAGACGAATAAATATATATATATATTTTTTTTACATTATTTTCTCTGACACCTTTTTCCCCCTAAAATGTTAAACGAATTTTGTGTCTTAAGATAGGCTAATTCAGATAAATTCAAATCAAAGTAAATAAATTCAAGACTCTTGACAAGGTGAATAATAACAAATACAATTTTGTGCAGACTACACTTTTATTTGTTAGCCTATCTCTCTTACTTTCAGTAGAGGAAATTTAAATGTGAGATTTAGAAAATAGATCCAAATTTAGCAGGAACGGTCGCGTCAGGAAGAGAATTATTCAAAGTGGATAGCGGGTGAACAAACAGTGAATATATAGCGGGAGCGGGCGGGTGCAGGATATAACCTTGCAGGAGCAGGACTTGAAAAACAGTCCCTTGCAGACTTCTAGTTTACACTGCAGTTCTTAATGCTCAGATCGGATTTTTTGCTGGAATCCGATTTTTTTATGTTGTTGTTCACATTGTCATTTAAATGCGACTGCCATCAGTCTCATGTCTGAACCGTATACGGCCCTGAAGTGACCCGTATGCGCAGAAGAATACGTGTCAGACGCAGCACACTGTGTTTACGGAAATAAAAATGGACGCTGCTCGTGTTAACGTGTGTTTAGCAAGTAGTAGATTTTAATCTTCCCGCCTCCTCCAGCACAGAATTGTGACATCGGTAGCATTTCAATGATGTAAAAATCGCATGAAATCCGACATGGCCGTTCAGACTGAAGTCGCATTGCAAAACATTAGGACAACATATGAAAGTGGCCTGGGCCTGATTTGAAAAAATTGGATTTGTGCAACCACTCCTTTGTTGAAAGCCAGCCAAGCATGGTTTGTGTGATCATTGCCTGGTAGAAAACCCATTGCACAGTCCACACTTTAATTGATGTCTTTTGGACCAATAGTTTTTGAGAAAAGTGGGGAAAAGTACCTCCTCTGCACATATACGAAGATGACAAGTGTTAACGGTGTTCCGTACAGAGCCCATAACATTCAGTTCAACAGCAAAAATGGGCATTTAACTGGCTTTATGTGTGAGCTGTTTTATTTATTTTAACTGATGAAAAAAAAAATTAAGGAATAAGAAAGGCGAGAACCTTTTTAATTGTTTCTAATTTAAGTGAATTGCTGCTTTAATAAGCTAAAGGACGATGCAAGTTAGGCCTGATTGCGTCATGATATTAATTATGGCACGTGAGTTAAGCATGAACCATGTGAAACTAGTGAATAACGTTACACTATCTCTCTGGAGACAACGAAGAAGGTCAAACAATTTGCACTGATTTTAACCATTTAATGATTGGTAAAACTTTAAAACAAATTATCAGGATGCAGGTGTGTGTGTGTTTACAAATATTTACATTTAAAAAATAAAATAAAAAAATGTTTTACAATTAAAAATTATATAAAATTAAATAATTCAAAATAAACGGCTTTATTTTCTGTGTGCACTAACGTTTTTACATTATGTGTGGGTGTGTGTAGTGTTGTCTGTCCACATAAAAACACATTTATGGCAAAGCCAGTCAGTGTCTGGCACTTCTTCCACCTCTGCGCACTCCAAGTGGCACAGATCACACTGGACCCATTCATCAATGGCCTCATCTCCTGAGCCAGGTGGGACAATTCTGGCACCACCATAGTGTTCTCCATCTTCAGTCAGAGGAGGAGCTTACTTTCTTTTGCCTTTTGGCCTCCTGGGCATGTCTTTTTTCCTCCTCCTTCTTTGCCATCTCTTCCTTGCGCTTTCTCTTATTTTCTTCCTTCTCTTTCTCCTCCGCTTCTTTTTCTACCCGCAGGTTAAAGTACTCGTCGCTGGTGATGACACGGGCTGGCAATGGAATGCGACGTCTCACCTTCTCCTTCCTTTCCAGGGCTGGACTCATGAGGACGTTGGCCAGACTCTCTGGGATTACACCTGCTGCCACCAGGTAATTTTTGGGAGCCACTCTATTACAGGTGGGGCAAGGTGTTTGAGTGGTGGTTGATGTTGTGTCAGTAGGTTGAGTGCTGGATGTGTAAGTGAGAGTGGCGTGAGCACTGGATGGTGTGGCTGACGGAGTGGCGGCAGGACTGGATGGTGTGGCTGAAGGAGTGGCAGGAGCGGCATCACTACCATCTACAGATGAGAGCACTCTCACCACCTAAAACAAATGTAAAACTCATCAGCACACTTGTAAATAAATGCAAGCAGTTTAGAGGATGAATTATCATTGTATTAATGTCAAAATTACCTGGGAGGTGTCCACAGCAGCCCTGGACAGAGGAAAGATGCCAGCTTTGCGGAACCCAGCCTTGATGTTTCGGGCTGTGACAGCAGTGGGGTAAACATGTTTGAGGACAGGTGAAAACTGCCTCTTCCCCACAACAATGTTCCCTCGGACCAGACCCATCCTGGAAGCCATGGTGTAGAATGCAGTCTTCAATGGGCTGAAGACCGCAATATCCAAGGGTTGAAGTATGTGTGTGGTGTGGGCAGGTAGGCAGAGAATTTCAATTTTGTTTCCCCTGCAGAACATGATAACACCTTTTGAGACATGTGTCTCGTGTTGGTCCATGATTAAAATGAGTGGTCTCTCCTCAGGAGCATATCTGATAAAATGGCGGAGCCATTTCAGAAAGAGTTCTGAGTCCATGTAACCCTTGTCCTGGATGCCATAGAGGGCGTTGGGGGGCCCATCCAGCCTATAGGCGTTACTTGGGAGACAGTCGGGGTAAATGATGAAGGGTGGAATGCTGTCCCCGGCTGCATTCACACAGCAGTGGACCGTGATGTGCTCCCTGGTCATCTGCTGCTGCTGATAGATGTGTTTCCTCCCAGTCTGACACAGGACCTTCTCTCTAGACCGAGACTTGTCTCCAAAGCCGGTCTCATCACAGTTGTAGATGAGATGTGGCTTGTCCTCCAGCTTGTGTTTCACACAAAGGGCCTCATACAACTTGAAGAACCCGTCAATGGCTTCTGGTGTAGCACCATGGACTCTGGCTCTGTCCAGGGAATCTGCCGTCCGAGAGGCTAATTCTGGATGGCGGGCCTTGAACCTGGACCACCACACATCACTTGGCCCCTTCTCCAGATTTACAGTGGTGGTCTCTGTTCTGCCACTCTCCTTTATGATCCCAGTAGCCAGAACTTTAACAAGGGATCTTGTCACTGGGAAGCCATGGTCTGCCATCCAGAATATAAAAGAAAGGAGAGCCTCTTCCTCTGCAGGTGTCAGGGCCGAATTAGGATGAGGGTCATGGGCATATTTACTTTTTTTATAGTCCTGCAGAGTGGTGTGGGGAATTCCATATTTTTTTGCTGTTGCCCTCAAACTTGCTCCTGCCTTTACTTCCTCAACTGCCTCTTTTAACTTCTCATTCGAGTATAGTTTTTTCTTCCCTGACATCTTTCCTTCCCTTTTTCTTTAACGTTACTGTCTTACCTTTAAAAAAATTATGTTAGTGTTTCCATAACTTCAAATAAGGGCTGTCACAATATTAGATTTTTCACAACACGGTTATTATGGCCAAAAGAATTCACAATATCGATATATCGTGATATCTATTGAAACCAAAATAATGTTTACTTTATTTAGTGTTTCTTTTTACCCAATGAACAGAAAGATACTGATAAACACAGGGCACATGCATTTTCACTTCTTCTTTAGGTCACAGCTGACCAGAGCCTCTGGAATTCTGTCTTCTTTGAAGCTCCCTATGAAATATCAAGAGAGAAAATACGGTCAATTTCATCAGCATGATGAATAAATATTAACTTTAAAACTGATACTTTAACCTGTTAACTTGTATACCCAAATTTGAATCTATTTAACCTATAGTTGCGCCAATGAAGTCGTGTAACACCCTGAGAATTAATCACGAGTGATACAGTGATGTTTTCTCAGTGAGAACATTTACTTATCTATATCAAACACACTTTACAACTCATATTCGCAACCGATCAGTTACAGTACTGTATATACTCCTTTTGTTTTGCAAATATATTAACCTATAACCATATGCAAAATTTCCCTGAAACATTTCATATTCTCAGTATATAAAATAATAATTTGGTTAAGTATCGGTCTTTGTCAGTCACGTGCATTTATTAAGTGTGACGTCACCGAGGTGCCATTTTGAAGGTATCGTTGCATTGATCAGTGAACTGAAAGTGAAAAGTGCTGTACAATAAAGACAGATTAAATCGCCATACTGGAGAAACCGAAGCAAACCAAGTAGATACTGTACCGAGATAATCTCGGCAACTTTTTTAGGATCCTTAATTTATATAATTTGTCATTGATGATTAACAATTAACACTGTTCCATACTACCTGACACAAAAAGCTGAGTACCGTTGGCATCGCTGCCTCCAACCTCGTTGAATATATGATTATCTTGTTTACAATATAAAAACATAGTTTAACTTATGCGTTTGATTTTGTCTACCATTGATTTGCACAATTGTAAGTAATTACATCATGTGAGTCTCTACCATTAAACCTTACCCTGTTTGTTCAAAAATTGTCATACTTTATTTGGCTGATAACAGGTACTAATAAATAGGAGACAATCAAAAACGCATGTATGAAAGTGGCATTATACATACTTTATTATTAATGCAACACTGGTAAAAATCAGTTTCAAAATGCTTAACAGAAGATGTGACAAGCAAGGTGAATCAACAACATACAGTTTTATTAAGTGGACCAAGTGTAAATACTACAAAGAAAGCTGAATAAATTAATTAGAATATGGACTTGATACTTCTGCCAAACATTTCTGATGACCCTTTCTGCATGGATTCTTAGAAGTGCTACATGATCTGTCAAATACTAAATAGTGCTTGTAGGTAGAAGACATGCTGACACACTTTCACACTGAATGGTTTCTCTGCGGAAATCTCAAAACAGTCAATCATTGCTATACTGTGTCCAATTTTGTGCCTATCACAGTTGTCTAAAACAGTGTTTGTGCAGGCAGATCAAATCTGAGGTACATGAGGTTAATATAAGTATTTAAAATGAAGTGAGCATTTTCCTTATATCTAACAGGAAAAGCAGCATAAGGCAATAAAAACCTTTATGGCAGGGATTCTCAACTGTAGCCCTTAACGGAGTCCACTTCCTATAGAATTTAGGTCCAACCTCAATCAAACTCACCTGCCTGTAACTTTCTAGTGATCTTGGTTAGTCTGTTCAGATGTATTTTATTAAGGTCGGAGCTTAAGGGTGAATCCCAATTCTCTGTTTTACCCCTTCCCCTTAGTTTTCCACGTTCACGTGAGAGTAAGGGCTGTCCCAATTCTCGTTTTAATCGAGGGGTAGGGCTAAGGGGAAGGGGTAGATAGCCCTTAAAACCAAGAATTTTCGCGAGCTTACTTGAAACCAAGGGGTACCCAGAACACACTGCGGCCATATCATCCAGAGAGTCCCATAAAGTATTTTCGGCTTAAATAATTTATAAAAAAATTACGACAGTCTTGCTTTGTGCTCTACACAGTCCTGTACATATATACAGTGGGAACGGAAAGTATTCAGACCCCCTTAAATTTTTCACTCTTTGTTATATTGCAGCCATTTGCTAAAATCATTTAAGTTCATTTTTTTTCCTCATTAATGTACACACAGCACCCCATATTGACAGAAAAACACAGAATTGTTGACATTTTTGCAGATTTATTACAAAAGAAAAACTGAAATATCACATGGTCCTAAGTATTCAGACCCTTTGCTGTGACACTCATATATTTAACTCAGGTGCTGGCCATTTCTTCTGATCATCCTTGAGATGGTTCTACACCTTCATTTGAGTCCAGCTGTGTTTGATTATACTGATTGGACTTGATTAGGAAAGCCACACACCTGTCTATATAAGACCTTACAGCTCACAGTGCATGTCAGAGCAAATGAGAATCATGAGGTCAAAGGAACTGCCTGAAGAGCTCAGAGACAGAATTGTGGCAAGGCACAGATCTGGCCAAGGTTACAAAAAAAATTCTGCTGCACTTAAGGTTCCTAAGAGCACAGTGGCCTCCATAATCCTTAAATGGAAGACGTTTGGGACGACCAGAACCCTTCCTAGAGCTGGCCGTCCGGCCAAACTGATCTATCGGGGGAGAAGAGCCTTGGTGAGAGAGGTAAAGAAGAACCCAAAGATCACTGTGGCTGAGCTCCAGAGATGCATTCGGGAGATGTGAGAAAGTTGTAGAAAGTCAACCATCACTGCAGCCCTCCACCAGTCGGGGCTTTATGGCAGAGTGGCCCGACGGAAGCCTCTCCTCAGTGCAAGACACATGAAAGCCCGCATGGAGTTTGCTAAAAAACACCTGAAGGACTCCAAGATGGTGACAAATAAGATTCTCTGGTCTGATGAGACCAAGATATAACTTTTTGGCCTTAATTCTAAGCGGTATGTGGAGAAAACCAGGCACTGCTCATCACCTGTCCAATACAGTCCCAACAGTGAAGCATGGTGGTGGCAGCATCATGCTGTGGGGGTGTTTTCAGCTGCAGGGACAGGACGACTGGTTGCAATCGAGGGAAAGATGAATGCGCCAAGTACAGGGATATCCTGACGAAAACCTTCTCCAGAGTGCTCAGGACCTCTCAGGTTTACCTTCCAACAAGACAATGACCCTAAGCACACAGCTAAAATAACGAAGGAGTGGCTTCACAACAACTCCGTGACTGTTCTTGAATGGCCCAAGCCAGAGCTCTGACTTAAACCCAATTGAGCATCTCTGGAGAGACCTAAAAATGGCTGTCCACTGTGGGATTACAAATTGTATTTAAATGTTTAATTTAGATTCTTATTATCCACTTCCTGACTCAATGTATAACTGTGCTTTGTCTCAAGCAAGTCATGTTGATTGGCAGAGATTCAAAGAACGCCTGGCCCAGACGTTGATTCAAAGAACCCCTGGCCAGACGTTGTTTCGTTAGGTTGATTGGATTAGTGTCTATCTTTCGGAGCCCCCTGGCCCAGACGTGGAATCGTTAGTTTGATTGGATTAGTGTCTATGCATTTGATTATGTTGATGAGATTAGAACCACGGGAAGTTTAGCAACAAAAACTAACGCCTCCCTCATGTGCTTGCTTTGTTTGAATTTGTCTCCACCTCCAAGAATCCCTCCTCCAAAAATGCCTATAAAATAACCTTGTAAAGTTACTTAAGATTGAGATTTCGATGACTACAGATACCAACAGCTTGTGTTCTCAATAAAAGAATCCTGCTGACGATCCAATCCGAAGTCTCCTGGTCTTCTCTTCTGAGTTTTCTACACTTTAGAAGAACCAAGTTCACAACACCACCAACGTTTACCATCCAACCTGACAGAACTGGAGAGGATCTGCAAGGAGGAATGGCAGAGGATCCCCAAATCCAGGTGTGAAAAACTTGTTGCATCTTTCCCAAAAAGACTCATGGCTGTATTAAATCAAAAGGGTGCTTCTACTAAATACTGAGCAAAGGGTCTGAATACTTGGGACCATGTGATATTTCAGTTTTTCTTTTTTTAATAAATCTGCAAAAATGTCAACGATTCTGTGTTTTTCTGTCAATATGGGGTGCTGTGTGTACATTAATGAGGAAAAAAAATGAACTTAAATGATTTTAGCAAATGGCTGCAATATAACAAAGAATGAAAAATTTAAGGGGGTCTTTCCGTACCCACTGTATATTTGCAACCATGTTCTTAATTGAAACGTAAAAAAAAAAAAAGCTATTTTTCCACGCTAACGTTACATTGCTGATTTGCACAACAGTCCCGCATTTCTCTGACTAGAGAAAAGCATCACTAAAACCCACGCAATCGACACACACTTGCAGACGGCAAGTTTGTGATCAACACTTGTCACCTCTGGTGACGTAGCAGCCAGCTAGCGACGATGTATTATGACGTAACTGTAACCAAGTGGTGTCTCAATTCATAGGGGTATGTTTTCACCCCTAGCGCTTACCACTCGGTTTCGAGAGACAAGGGCTAGGGGTAAGACGAAGGGGAAGGGGAAGGGGTAAGACAGAGAAATGGGATTCACCCTAACTCTACTCTGGCCCTTGAGATCCACTTTACTGCAGAGAACCCATGTAATAAAGGTTCTCAAGTTTGTCATAATATTTTATGATCAATGAAAAACTATCAGACATCCTGAGTTTACGCCACAGCAGTCAGTTTTCGTCTGGGCACACACAAGTTACATTCAGTTATTGACACTGAGTTGTGTCGTGTGAAGCCGACCATCTCTTCAAGTCTACACAAGCTGACCATCTCCTCCAGCCTTCAGTGTGTAGCTGACCATCTCCTCCGGTCTTCAAAGTGTAGCCGACCATCTCCTCCAGCCTTCAGTGTGTTTCAGTGTGAAGCTGACCATCTCCTCCGGTCTTCAAAGTGTAGCCGACCATCTCCTCCAGCCTTCAGTGTGTTTCAGTGTGAAGCTGACCATCTCCTCCAGCCTTCAGTGTGTAGCTGACCATCTCCTCCGGCCTTCAGTGTGAAGCTGACCATCTCCTCCGGCCTTCAGTGTGAAGCTGACCATCTCCTCCGGCCTTCAGTGTGAAGCTGACCATCTCCTCCGGCCTTCAGTGTGTAGCGGACCATCTCCTCCGGCCTTCAGTGTGTAGCCGACCATCTCCTCCTGCCTTCAGTGTGTAGCCGACCATCTCTTCCAGCCTTCAGTGTGTAGCGGACCATCTCCTCCAGCCTTCAGTGTGAAGCCGACCATCTCCTCCAGCCTTCAGTGTGTAGCGGACCATCTCCTCCGGCCTTCAGTATGAAGCCGACCATCTCCTCCAGCCTTCAGTGTGTTTCAGTGTGAAGCTGACCATCTCCTCCAGCCTTCAGTGTGTAGCGGACCATCTCCTCCGGCCTTCAGTGTGAAGCCGACCATCTCCTCCAGCCTTCAGTGTGTTTCAGTGTGTAGCCGACCATCTCTTCCAGCCTTCAGTGTGTAGCGGACCATCTCCTCCGGCCTTCAGTGTGAAGCTGACCATCTCCTCCAGCCTTCAGTGTGTAGCTGACCATCTCCTCCGGCCTTCAGTGTGTAGCTGACCATCTCCTCCGGCCTTCAGTGTGTAGCCGACCATCTCCTCCGGCCTTCAGTGTGTAGCCGACCATCTCCTCCGGCCTTCAGTGTGCAGCCGACCATCTCCTCCGGCCTTCAGTGTGCAGCCGACCATCTCCTCCGGCCTTCAGTGTGCAGCCGACCATCTCCTCCGGCCTTCAGTGTGTAGCCGACCATCTCTTCCAGCCTTCAGTGTGAAGCTGACCATCTCCTCCGGCCTTCAGTGTGTAGCGGACCATCTCCTCCGGCCTTCAGTGTGTAGCCGACCATCTCCTCCGGCCTTCAGTGTGTAGCCGACCATCTCTTCCGGCCTTCAGTGTGTAGCCGACCATCTAATGCTGTCAGTACTTTTTTTTTATAAACATGAGAAACATTAGAAATGTATTTTAGTGAAATATTCAGCTTAAAATGCATTTGAGTTAAGTACAAACTAGGGGTTGAATGACTTCTGATTTTTTTTTAAGTCGACTCTTATGTGCTGAAAGTCAAGTCTAAGTCGACTAGTCGCTGATGATGTCATTAATGAACAAATAAGTCTGGAGCTGTGACAAACACCTTGTGCACAGCTATGAAATATGACACCGCGCTGCCTACATGACTATTGCGCCAATGACAGCTTATTTTTATCAGTTTGGGTTGTTATATTTCTCAGATTCCTACTCGTTCTAAATCAGATACAGATAAGTAGTACAGTAAAGATTACGTTCATATGAATTAATGCATTCAGAGAGCAATTGCGTGTGTGAATTAATTCTACCTGCAGCGTCTCTCTACTAGTAGTGAAGCTGTGGGATTTAGTTAAGAAATATATGTTTGAACTTTTCAGTTTCTAAGCTATTTTACCGAGAAATCACAGAACAGTGTTGACAATACATTTTCGCGCTGAATGATTCTGTGTGCGTGATCTGCACGTGATGTATTGTACGCGCTACTGTCTGTAGTCTATTTGTGTGCGTTACAGTGCAGCAGCGCATTAGATTAGAACGTGATTAACTTACCTGTACAATAAGCTGTTTAAAACATGCATTCTGCCGTTCAATTTCCAGCATCCAGTAATATAATCACACATTTCTTGTGGAGCGCATTCAGAGTATCAATTAGTTTGCAATTTTAACTGTTTGGAAACGGAGCGTAAATGTGGATTTATCCTATTGCACCCTCTATAGGACCAGCGACTAGTCAACTTCAAGCTTAAAGCGTCATGGCAGAGCACTGAAGTCGACTAGTCGATTAGTCTGTGCAACCCCTAGTACAAACGCTCCAAAACAATATTTAATTTCAATAATGTTAGTGCATATGCATAAAATGCGGTAAATAAATGTTTGCAATATAACACACTTTCTAAGTGGCAAGCCTCATTACATAAAAACAAATAAAATAAAATTACCAGATTCTTATTATAGCAGTGACAATTGATAAAAACATTATGTAAAAAATATTTTTTTATTTTATATATTTACTTGTGTGTTTGTACTTATTATCATCTTTTTTTTTGGGGGGGCATTCATTCATTCATTTACATTAAGTTTATGTTATGAATAGACTATATGTAATGCCTTTTTTTAAAGACAGACTGTGTGCATATAATAATTACCATGTAGCTTCAATAACGGGTTTACAGGTTAAGTTTATGCTATTGAGCACACACCCTCCTTGTTAACAAGGTCACAGACTCACCAAATGTATTTTATTATCACATCATGTCATGGAGGATGTGTGCTCAAAAGCATTTGATTGTAGCTTAAACAGCACACCTTAACTAAGGGGGTATAATTTTCACATCCTTACACCTGGTAAAATTAAACCCTCCTGACCAGTACAGGTTAACAAGGTCACACACTCACCAAATGTATTTTGTTATCATGTCTGTGACCTTGCTAACCTGTGCTGGTCATGGGGTGTAATTTTAACAGGTGTAAGAGTGTGAAAATTATACCCCCCATGTAAACCTGTCCCATTGAAGCTGCAATCAAATGCTTTTTAGCACACATCCTCCATGATATGATGTGATAAAATAAATTTGGTGAGTCTGTGATCTTGTTAATGTCACACTTCACTACTGTATAGTAGCGAGGAGCAAACGAGACGCGGAGACACAGGAGAATTCCACAAACGCCGTCTTTAATCATCCAACTTCAGGGTAACACAGGGCAGACAGGAACACACGTAGTACATTGACAAAACAATACCGGACAGGGAACATAGGCTAAACAACAACTAAATACTAAACAATCAGGGGAAGACAGACCTGGAATTAAATTGGAAACAATCAGGGAGCAGGAACAGGAAAGACCAAATATGGGCAAGTAGGGAGGGGAACACAAGACATAGGGAGACAGGACTGACAGTTAACCTGTGCTGGTTGGGGGGTGGGGGGTGTAATTTTACCAGCTGTAAGGCTGTGAAAATTATACCCCCGTTAGTTAAGCTGTCCTGTTGAAGCTACAGTCACATGCTTTTTAGCACACATCCTCCATGACATGATGTGATAATACAATTAATTTGGTGAGTCCGTGACCTTGTTAACAAGGAGGGTGTGTGCTCAATAGCATAAACTTAACCTGTAAACCCGTTATTGAAGCTACATGGTAATTATTATATGCACACAGTCTGTCTTTAAAAAAAGGCATTACATATAGTATATTCATAACATAAGCTTAATGTAAATGAATGAATTAACCAAAAAAAAAGATCCTAATAAGTACAAACACACAAGTAGATATTTAAAAATAAATAAAATAACAAAAGATTTTTGCTATAATAAGAATTTGGTAATTATTTTATTTTATTTGTTTTTATGTAATGACGCATGCCACTTAGAAAGTGTTATTTTGCAAACATTTATTTGCCTCGTTTTATAGCGTGTTATTTGCATAGGCTATATATGAATGCATATGCAAGAAACAAATGCAATAACTATTATTATTCTTTATGACCTGGATCTTCATGCAGTCAATGCAATGTGAATTTAACAGCTTTATTTTGCCAACTGGCAGCTTTATTCTTAACCCTGTGGGAGTCTCGACAGTTTACGGTTTGCATCATTTTACACACGAATTGAATTTCTGCTTATTACGTTAAATGTCGACAACGCTTCCATGTAGGCTGTGTGGAACATCGAAAAGATTTCAGTAAAAAACAAAGAAAAACCGGACGAAATGCATTCAAAGCCGCCGTACTGCGTATTGATGTGTGAGGCGCGCAAGGGGTAAGATTTTCACGGGGGGGTCGGATTTCGGTACAACACCTGAAACAACGCTTCTTACGTCACCACTTAACAAGCGAATGGAGTGGGGGAACTGACGTCAGAACACAGAAGAGTAATTCGCCGTGGGTTCCTTCGAGATTTTCCTATGGGGTTTTCAATTTATGAGTAAAATAAAGCTTGTGGTAAACAACTTTACGATACTTTTCGTTCTACAATGTAAACTGCACACACTCACAGCCCAAACGTTCCTATCTAGTTATTAAAAACATATGCTTTTAAAAATGAACATAACTACTTCAAATGTTTAGTTTTGGATATGGATCTGGATCCCCTGATCTGGAATTTCATATGCTTCTGTGTCGACCATTCTGGGTACCGAGGGAATTTACAGCGATCATAATCACGGCTGTTTACATTCCTCCTCAAGCCAACACAGACCAGGCACTCAGGGAACTGTATGGGAATATAAGTGAGCAGGAAACCGCGAACCCAGATGCAGCGTTCATTATTATGGGGGACTTTAATAAAGCCAACTTCAGAACAATAGCTCCAAAATACTTCCAACACATCACCATCAACACGCGTGGAGATCGTATATTCGACCATTGTTACTCCCCTTTCCGGGACGCATACAAGTCCCTCCCCCGCCCACCTTTCGGCAAATCGGATCACTCTTCCGTTCTGCTCCTGCCTGCTTATAGGCAGAAACTGAAACGTGAAGCACCCGCCCTCAGGACAATACAATGCTGGTCGGACCAATTGGACGCTACACTACAGGACTGTTTTGATCATGTGGACTGGGACATGTTCCGGGCAGCGTCTGATGACGACATAGAGGCGTATTCAGATTCCGTAACATGTTTCATCAGGAAGTGTATAGATGATGTAGTTCCGACCAAAACCATCCGCATCTACCCCAACCAAAAACCGTGGATTAACAGCGATGTTCGATCAGCCTTGTCAGCGCGGACATCTGCCTTTAAATCCGGAAACACTGACGATCGAAAACAAGCCAGTTACGATCTCAGGAGATCCATCAAACTGCCAAACAACAATACAAAAACAAAGTTGAAGAACATTTCAACAACAACAACCCAAGAAGCATGTGGCAGGGCATCAACAACATCACAGGCTTTAAAGGGAATAAACCAGCTACTGTGAACATTGCCGCCTCTCTACCGGACGAGCTCAACACCTTTTATGCTCGTTTCGAGGCTGATAACACCACTCACACAGAGAGCGCTAACACGGCTGCCGCAGAAGAGGTGAGTCCACTCTCCCTTTCTGTCGCGTATGTAACCCGATCCTTCAAACGGGTGAACATCCGTAAAGCCGTGGGCCCGGATGGCATACCAGGCCGTGTGCTCAAAGCATGCGCTTTCCAGCTAGCCGGGGTTTTTACAGACATTTTCAATCTGTCCCTCTCTCTGTCTGTGGTTCCCTCATGCTTCAAAAAATCCAGCATTGTGCCCATACCAAAGAAAAATAAAATCACATGCTTGAATGACTGGAGGCCTTTTGCTCTGACCCCCATCTTCAGCAAGTGTTTTGAGAAGCTCGTCAGAGAACACATCTGCTCTGTGCTGCCTGCTTCACTGGACCCACTACAATTTGCATACCGCAGTAACCGTTCCACAGACGATGCTATTGCCTTCACCCTGCACACTGCTCTCTCCCACCTGGAAAATAAGAACACCTATGTGAGGATGCTGTTCGTGGATTATAGTTCGGCATTTAACACCACAGTGCCTGCCACACTGGTTGCGAAGCTCCAGACTCTGGGACTGAACAGATCTCTGTGCAGCTGGATCCTGGACTTCCTGACAGGCAGAAGTCAGAAGGTCAGAATGGGCAACAACACATCATCCCCCCTGATCCTCAACACTGGTGCTCCGCAGGGTTGCGTCCTCAGCCCACTCCTGTACTCCCTGTACACACATGACTGTACAGCAACACACAGCTCCAACGTCATCGTCAAATTTGCCGATGACACAACGGTGATAGGCCTGATCACCGACAATGATGAGACGGCCTACAGAGAGGAGGTGAGTACCCTGACTAAATGGTGTCAGAAGAACCACCTCTCACTTAACATCGACAAGACCAAGGAGCTGGTGGTGGATTACAGGAGACAGAGCAGAGAACACACACCCATCACCATCGACAAGACACCTGTGGAGCGGGTGAGCAGCTTTAAGTTCCTCGGCGTTCACATCACTGAGGATCTCACATGGTCTGCTCACACAGATGCAGTGCTGAAGAAGGCACATCAGCGCCTCTTCTTCCTGAGACGGCTGAGGAAGTTTGGAACGAGCCCCAGAATCCTCAGATCCTTCTACACCTGCACTGTGGAGAGCATCCTGACCGGCTGCATCACCGCCTGGTTTGGAAACAGCACCGCTGGCAGCCGCAGGGCTCTGCAAAGGGTCGTGCGAACTGCCCGCCACATTGTTGGAGGTGAGCTTCCCTCCCTCCAGGATATCTACACCAGGCGGTGTACAAGGAAAGCCCGGAGGATTATCAAAGACTCCAGCCACCCGTCCCACAGTCTGCTCTCTCTGCTGCCCTCAGGGAGACGTCTCCGCAGCATCCGATCCCGCACTAGCCGACTGAGGGACAGCTTTTTCCCTCAGGCTATCAGGCTAATGAACAGTCAGAACTAATACACCCTACATCACACAACATGCCATGCACTTTAACACAGTTCAACTGGACTACACGCACACACTGCAGAACACATCTGCTATCACTGGACACCATACAAGCACACCCACGACATTGCATATGCATAATCTGTTGCACCTTGCACAACTATCTGTTGCACAACCAATCTACTGTAAATTATAATCCGTTGCACCTTCACATATTACTATGCATAGATGTTGACATAATGCAGACGTGTACATATGGTGTATAATGTGTATTGGTAACTAAGTATGTCTTTATAGTACACTGTGTGTACTGAGAAAACATATGTATGTGTATTTTGCACATTGTCTTCTGTACAGTCTGTAAATATGTACTGTCCATATGTAAATTGTGTTTTTTTTTTTTTTGCACTGTCTGGAGCACGCTCGTAAGAATTTCACTCACCAAGGCACTTGTGCTGTGGTGATGTGACAATAAAAGTGATTCGATTTTGATTTGGATCCGTGTATTTCACGTTGTAGAACAACACGTAAAAGTATCGTCAAGTTATGTTTACCACAGGCTTTATTTTACTCATAAATTGAAAAACCCCATTATAAAACCCATAGAAAAATCTGGAAGGCGGACTCGTGTATATCTGGGATACTGGTTAAACAGGTAGTTAGATACGTGGGTATTGTAATTAGTAAATCAGCCTCAGAGAGAATTACAATACATTTTTCACAAAGAAACAAGTAATATTTTCAATTGTTGGCTTCAGAGAAATGTTTCTATTCAAGGTCGAGTGTTGATCTCCAAGGCTGAGGGTATTTCCAGACTTATATACCCTCCATTATCCCTTTATGTAGACTCTAATACAGGTTCAACAATTGACAAGATGTTATTTAAATTCATATGAAGGGGCAAGACAGAGTATGTTAAAAGAAAAACAATAATTATAAATTATTATTATAGGAGTTAATGCTTTAGAATTTAACACTGTTTACAATGTATTTAAAATGAACTGGATCAAGCACTGTCTTTGTAAGAATAATTTTCCATGGTTCTCTATCCCCAATATTATTTTAAGAACAATGTGGTGGCCTTCATTTTCTACTTGCCTGTGACTTTAAATAAGCTCCCCATTAAGTTGTGTAACTTTTACAAACAAGCTTTGGATGTGTGGAAATTAATCTATAAACATAATTACTCTCCCCATTCATGTGTCATTTGGAACAATCAATATATATTATTCAAAAACAAGACCATCTTTTGGAGTGACTGGTTTAACAAAGGTTTAATTTTTGTCACAGATTTATTAAACCAGTCAGGTAATCTATATAATCACACTGAATGTATTAGCAACAGCCAATTAAATCTCTCTTCCAGTGAATATAGAAAACTAATTAATTTTATTTCCCCCAAATTACTTCACCTTATTAAAACTGAAAACATTTATATGTCTGTAACTGGTTCTCTTTCAGATCTTACAGTTGGGGGCCTTTCTATCAAGGATAAACAATTTAATAACTTTTATATTAGGAACATTTTAACCAGAGAAAACAGTATTCTTCCTAAGGCAATAATGAAGTGGAAACAGATGTATCCATCGCTTTTACTTCAGAATCCGTGGTCAGATATGAATAAATATGTAATTCCTAATAAAGCCAAAGAAACTCATTTCAAAATAATTCATAGATATTACCCATGTAATGATTTTATCAGCAAGTTCAAAGAAGGGTTCTCGTCCTTATGCTGTTTTTGTAAAGAGGAGTCGAAACTATTTTTCAGTTGTAATTATACTAAACTCTTTTGGTCCCAAATTTAATTATTTATTTTTGAATTGTTTTATAAATGTATTGATATAAATTATATAATGGTCTTGTTTGTGGATTGTGATACTGGTTTAGTAGAAATGGACAATGTAATTAAAAATCTTGTTTTATTTGGGAAATATCACATACATAAAGCAAAATGTATGTTAAATGTACCAAATGGTAGACTATTTTCCATTGATTTAAGGATTTTTTATGAATATTTAACTTCAATACAGAACAATTCCAAAGCTGTTAAGACATCTCAGCTTCCAAAAAGGATACTTGATGTAATAGATTGATTTGTGATGAAAAATAGTGTTTGTTTTGTTTTGTTCTTTTTTTAAAAATGTATTGATTTACAGACTCATTTAGTTTTATACTGTTGTCGTATTGTATTTTGACTCTGTTCCCTTTTTGTTATTGCAAATAATAATAACAAATAATTTGATGATGATGTAGAACGAGAACACAAGGATGCAAGATCGCTAAAGAACGCATATTGAGAAACAAGCCCGATACTCCCAAAACTAATAACGGTTACAAAATAAACAATATGAAATATAATACAAAATACATGTGCGCAGTTAAGTTTTACAGCATGGGGGAAATCACTTTGCACGGCCATGTGTTAGACTCAGCCACCATGTGCTTGGCTCACATACACGCATTAACACACAGTAAAACTTTACCCTTTCTCACTCAACGATTACATACTCATACTCTTAACATTCATACCAATTTTAGAAATGCATTATAATCAATCTAATGATCTGATACCTGAGAAAAATGAAGAAATACTCACAAGTGATGCGGTGATGTTTCCTCAGTGAACTATGAGAAAACTCTAGTGATCCTGTCTGAGAAAGTGAATCGAGAGATAAGCAGTCGATCCCTTCTTCTTCTTCTCTTGGTTAATGGCGGATTGCAAACAACTTGTTGGTGCATACCGCCACCTACTGTAAAAGAGGATGTAATATCAAGTCCTTTTAACTGCTTATATTCTTCTCATTATCCCTGTGTAATTAAAGAATTTAAATAATGCTTTCCTGGAGATCCTTATCCCTTCTTCCTCTCCTTCTGAGCCTAATATCCCCGTCAGGTTCCACTCACGCCCTACCTCCTGAACTCTATTTTGCAACACCCGTCTTTCCACCTCATATAGAATACAGTCCAATATGACATGCTCAGCATTTTCTTTAACCCCACAGTTATCACAGTTCTTATTATTCATTTTCCCCATTAAAAAAGGGTGCTATTCAGTCCTGTGTGATCCACTCTCAATCTTGTCATTACAATTTCTTCCCGTCTGTTCCTTTCTTTATGGTTTTTAATGCTAACAGACTTTTGAATTGTATAATATCGCCTTCCTTTCTTGTCTTCCTCCCACCATTTCTGCCATGTTCCGATACCTTTTCTCTTAACTATTGCTTTTCCCTCACCTTTCCCAAGTGGAATTGGAACTGATATTTCTTTTAACAAAGCCTCTTTTGCCAATTTGTCTGCATATTCATTCCCTTTTACACCCTCATGTGCTGGTACCCAACAGAACTGAACATCTATTCCACACCTATGAATTCTTAACAAACTGTGATAAAGATCTATCATTAAGTCTTCTCTGACAGGTGTCATTGACTGTATACTTTTCATGACAGCCAAGGAATCTGTGCATACTGTAACCCTATCAGGTTTGAGTTCTTCAACCCACTGTAGTGCAATGATGACTGCCACAAGTTCTGTCGTATATACCGATAACTGATCTGTTATTCTTTTGGAAATGTCAATCTTGAATTCTGGAATATGTATTCTAATTCCCACACTTTCCTGTTTGTTCTTGGATCCATCTGTATAAATATTAAGATAATTCGAATAACTGTTTCTTAGATACATACTAGTTTTAACTCCCACTTCCTCCATTCTCAATTCTTTTTTCTTTTCCATAATACTAAAATCGGTCTTAACCTCAGGAAAAAGCCATGGTGGAACGTTACTAACTGGATTGTGCATAGTGAAATCTAAGGCTTCCATTCCATATTCCCTCGCTCTTTTTCCCCGTACCATCCAAACCCATTCCCCTGAAACCTGGAATACTCCCAGCAATCCTTTATCGTGTCCTTTGTAGGGTTTTCTTTCCCACTTCCCTTCAATCTCATCCAATATGCTAGTGCAAGCTTTTCTCTTCTTAACTTCAGGGGTAATTCACCTGTTTCTATAAGTATTGCATTTATGGCAGTCGACTTAATAGCTCCAATGCATACACGTAGTGCTCCATACTGTAATCTATTATTTTTTTCAAGTAATGTTTTTGCAGCTGCACCATAAACTATGCAACCATTATCTATTGCTGATCTCATGCAGGCTCTCTATATGTCAATAAGTGAATATTTATCTGCCACCCAATCACATCCAGCCACAGCTCTTATTAAATTAATAACTTTTTTACATTTTGTTTCTAAATGTTTTATGTGTGTTTTCCATGTATACTTACTATCAAACCATAATCCCAGGTACTTAAATTCTTTTATTTTCTACATTGGCTGCTGATATAATGTTAGCTTTTCAACATGACATTTGTGCTTATTTGTAAACATCATGTAACAGGATTTGCTTGTAGATATCTTAAACCCCCATTCATATGACCATTTTTCTACTTTCTTTATTGCCTTCCTTATCTTCTCTGTCACGTATTTCTCATTCCTTCCTCTCATCCATATCGCCCCATCATCCGCATATAACGCTGATTTGATGTGTTCACCTAAATTGGAAAACATGTCATTTATCATTATGTTGAATAGCAGTCGATCCCAGACTAATGGATCAGGCCTCTTTTGCCGATCACCGCTGTCTTTTTTTTCTAGTGTTTATTGGCGGTTGGCTGACTAACTTAGTGCATTACCGCCACCATCTGAACTGGAGTGTGGAGCATCAATGCATGTATATATGTATATCATACTAAACTAAATAATAATATTAGTTATAAAAATAAGTAAATAAATAAACAAACAAATAGACATCACTATATTCGTATATAATTTCCTGTATCTTTGTGATATTTTATCAAATAAAATCTCATATTTGTATTCCTTTGTATCTTATTTAATATATCTTCTAATGTCATATTTCCACCTTCTTTCAGTACTTTAGCTTCTAGCATTTTTCGTTTGTTATTATATACTCTACAATACAACAGTACATGTTCTACAGTTTCAAAAATGTCACAATGCATAATCCATTCGGATGTTTCATGATTCTATTTAGAGTTCCATTTAATGCAGTATGCCCTATTTTCATTCTTATTAATACTGATTCTTCTTAATCCCATGTCATTGTTACGTATTCCTCATTCCCTTTCTATATAGATGTCGTCCAGTCTTCTCTTTCTCCCAAAATTTCTGCCATGCATTTATAAGAGCTTTTCTAATTGTTATTTTTGCTTCTTGCCTTACTAATGTTTATGCCAATTCCTATCTGGTTCAATTTAAAATAATTATTTGCATGCTTATCTTTCTTCTCATTTCCTTCAACTCCAACATGTGCTGGAACCCAAATAAATGAAGTAAAAGTGCTGTATTTAAAGTATGAGATCTTGTCTGCAGCTAGACTGGCCTGATTGAATGTTCTTTAACGCCCCCCAATGAATCTGAACATATTACTGCTTTTTTAAATTCTATTTTCCTCTACTCATTGGAGAGCCACAAGAATAGCTACCAGCTCTGCAGTAAATACTGATAAGAAATCTGAGGTTCTTTTCTTAATAACTATTTCATATTGCGGAATAACTACTGTCATTCCTGCTTTCATATTTTCTGAACCTTTTGATCCATCTGTGAATATCTGTACCATCTCATAATATGTCTGATCCATATATTTATTAACTCATTTTTATTTGGTCAAAATCCTGTTTCTTCACTTCCTCTATTACATAAAGATCTACTATAGATACTGCAAAAATCCACGGTGTAATTGCTGACATGTGTACTGTATTACAAAATTTTATGTTTTTTACGTCAATCGATTCCACTATTTCCTCAATTTTTAAATGTATAGCATTGAAGTAGAATTGGTAATAAATAAATTGTAAAAAAATAAAATAAAATCTTTACTCATTTTGGCACCCCTATTGTCAGGCCTGTGTTCTCTGTGTCTTGTGTTTCCCCTCCTCTCGTGTCCATAATCATCAGTTCCCAGCCCTGTGTCTTTAGTTAATTAGTCCCCAGCCCTGTGTTATTAATTATCTTGTTTGCTCCTTCATTTCCTTCCCTTTATAAGTCCTCAGTGCTCCCAGTGTCTTTGTCGAGTCTAAACGTCTAAACGTCCAACGTGCCTTTCTGTATGTTCCGTGTTGTATTAAAGTGTGCTTAAAGAAGTTCCTCGTCTCCTCGTTCTGTGTTCCTGGCTCCCCTGTGTAACCCCGGTGTGACAGAAGACTCGACCCAAAACAAATCATCCTCCTTCACGGCGATGGAGTTCGCCGCCTGCGTCCTCGCCCTTAGCCGGCGGAATCTCTCCTTCGTGGAGTTCGCCGGGGAATTCTGCGGGCTCGCCGCAGTGACGGAGATGCACGACGCGGCCATCCTCCACCTGTTTCGGCTCGGGGCCTCTTACCATCACCCCATGGATCTCCCAGACACCACGGGATTGTGTTGGAGAGAGGGTATTTACCGGTGTCTGGGAAGTTTCTGGTCCCGAGTCGGAACCAGCTCATCTTCGTCTCCTCGGGCCCCGCCCAGCTCATCTCCGTCCTTCCCGCTGGTCCCGTCCAGCTCCGCGCTGCCAGAGCGCCCCCGAGACGCTGCGCTGCCAGAGCGCCCCCGAGACGCTGCGCTGCCAGAGCGCCCCCGAGACGCTGCGCTGCCAGAGCGCCCCCGAGACGCTGCGCTGTCAGAGCGCCCTCCAGTGCCGGCTCCTCGGCAGCATCCTCCGGTGCCGGTTCCTCGCCAGTGTCCTCCAGGGAGTCCCAGAGTCCCCGGACCCGCCATAGCTCCCAGAACGGGCGCCGCCCTGGAGGCCTCCTGTCCTGTCCTGTCTCTGTGTCCCGTGAGGCCTCCAGAGCGCCCACCCCCCCTCCCCGTTGGATGGTGTATGGTGCGGGACGCACCGTTCGGGAGGGGGGAGTAATGTCAGGCCTGTGTTCTCTGTGTCTTGTGTTTCCCCTCCTCTCGTGTCCATAATCATCAGTTCCCAGCCCTGTGTCTTTAGTTAATTAGTCCCCAGCCCTGTGTTATTAATTATCTTGTTTGCTCCTTCACTTCCTTCCCTTTATAAGTCCTCAGTGCTCCCAGTGTCTTTGTCGAGTCTAAACGTCTAAACGTCCAACGTCCTTTCTGTATGTTCCTTGTTGTATTAAAGTGTGCTTAAAGAAGTTCCTCGTCTCCTCGTTCTGTGTTCCTGGCTCCCCTGTGTAACTGTGGTGTGACACCTATGGTTCGGCGGTGCCCCTAGCATTTGCCTATTCTGCCTATGCCACAGGCCGGCCCTGGTTTGGTTTTACCCATTTATAACACGTTATTATCTTGCTACCTAACGTACTATCTTGCTTGATCGCTAGCATAATTTTGGAGGCATTCCCTCCTAATCATAATAAAATAAGGTTTAGAAAAGACTAATGCCCTATTTGTAACAAAACACTTGTAAATTAATGGCAAATAGAAATTAAGATATTACCTGTAAATTGTCTGATGAATCACATTCTCTGTCCTGAACTAAACTTTATGTAATATTGCCAGAATTTGCCACAATTAACTTCAGCCTACTGTATCCCAATCTGTAAAAAATAATACAAATATATTTAGAGTTAAGGTAGGTCACCATTAAAAGAATATTATCTAAGTTGCTTAATCTAAATTACTTAAATTCAGCACATTATGGAAAACTATCAATTCCACTTTAAATTAGGGATGTACAATTTTAAAGAATTATTAAAAACATAACAGGTGCAGTATTGGCACAATTGTTTGACTGAATCAGGTTCAGGTTGGAAATAAATAAATCCCCATTAGTGCATTCAGATTTATAGGCACAAGTGGTCAGGGACCAGTCTGTGCCCACTCTTACAGAGGCCTGGTTGTTCTGATTGGTGCGCTCACAAATTGTGTTGTAACGTATATCGGCAGGAATTCAACTGTCTACACGTCAGCTAAAGAATCAGCGTCTCTCTAAAACCCCTCCCCCCTTTGCATCAGCGCAAAAGCGCGCGATTTCGTCCGGTCACAGAACAAAGAGAAATGGCCACTAGAAGATTTCCAAGAGACACATTCATTTCATGATAATAATTCATCTACACAAGGAACATGTGGATATTAATTGTGGTACTCTTTCTCTCATATGCTTGTGGAATATGAATTATTTGGGAAAACGTGGGCTGATTTCTAATCATACTTTAAGCTGGAATGTTTAGGTGGTGTTTAGACTTTTATGAATGGTTGCAAAATTATATGAATCAATAAGATAACGAATGTGATATTATAATGTGTAAACCTGATAAGAGTTTTAATACATGGGTAAAAGTTATTTCTCACATGAAAAATGCCTTGCAAGAGCAGTGCAGGCGGGCCCGCCCATCGACGCCTGATTGGACCAGCCGCCTTTGGGGATGTCCAAAACGGACTGTTTAAAACGACGCGCTGAGCGACGCCGCCTCTTCTTCTGGCGCCTGACTCTCTTGAACATGGCTTGAACATCTCTGGCTACGCCCAACGCCCGGTCCGCTGGACGCTCATCTCGAACCAACCATCGGAGGGGGTCTAAGACTGTGCCAAAGCCGTAACGGAGCCACGAATTCGACGATTGCAGAGGAGAGCTTTCCCGGTGACGTCACGCAGCCGTCTCAAGTCTCCACACGAGAACAACCGAAGGAGCACGAACCGACCACGTGAAACCCGAAACAAAGAACTCACGCGGGAAAACGAAACCAACTTCGAGCCTGCTTTAAACCAATCCAAGCAAGTACAAACTGAATTTTTATCCTGACTAAACTGGTAAATTCGATCTGAATGCAGTAACAAAGCAGAGATTTGTTCGTGATCATTTTCTGGTTAGTTAAGCTATGAAGTAGAAAGAATGGTGTTCTTTCACACACAGTTAACCTCAAAACTCTCGTATGTGTGTGTATGTCTATGCTTTATTAGGTAATCCATTTATGTTAGAATAGCAATATCACGAATAAACCTTTTCCATTTTATAAACAAGTGTCTCTGAAATATGATTTTAAGTATTTTCATCCTTATTTTGCCCAACGATAACGCAACCTAGCTCAAACTCGAGTAATTATTAATCTCGTTTATTGTTACCGGGGGCCACGGGAACAGAAGCGAGGTTTTAATAGAGAGATATACTGATGTGGTTCGCTGGCCGAGCACTCAAAGTATAAACCGTAAGTTAAATATTAATAGGGCTTTAATCGAGCATATTAAATATTTAATAACTAATTCCCGGAGCTGAAACAATAGCTCCATATTAAACTGTATTTTATTACATAAATGGTGGAGGATGCGGGCAATTAAGGACTAAGATCTGATAAATCAAACCAGAGACAATATAAATATTTCTCACTTTTATCCGGAAGAATTGAGTAAATATAGAGAAACAAACGGTTATTTGTGATATTGCATTCTTGTTTGTGAAACACAGTGAGTTTGAATGAAAGAGAGTGTAACTGTTAACTCGAGTAGAAGAAATTAAACTGCAGTAAATAATTAATAAAAAGTCGCTCTAAAGCGCATGAGAGGCGAACGAGCGTGTCCCTTGTTGCCCCTCTCTTAAGGCCTTCGTGGTAATGCTTTTGTTAGTGCGTGTTCCACTGCAAACCCAGCCACGTGACTCCGCTGTAGAATATTAAAGTAGCTATTTAAGTAATTCTCAGCTCATTTTTGATTTCACGAGTGAATTCAAACGCACGGCGCTCAAAGGAGTGGCCAGTCGCTTTTTGAGAAAGGGAGAAATGTTGCAATTGATTGTTTGTTATGTGTGCGGTCTAAACAGACAAATATTCACATAATAGCTGAGGCTTTGTTGGTTTATAAGTAACCCGTAGATAAATTTATCTCGCCCTAAATGAGTGAGATTATATGTGCTATAGAAAATTCAAGTCTGAACAATGCTGCTTGTTTCTGAAGCGTGAAGCACATTTTCCTTTTCCTATAGGCACTGAGTTGCCATAGCGACCAGTTTAGCCACGTGGAGACTTGGCCGCGTGTAAGCTAATAGCGCTAGCGCATATAAGCTAACTGAAACAAAGAAGCTTAGCCATGCTGGTAGCATTACGGCTTAGCACATAGCATTTAAAGCTTGAATGCTGTGTGAAAAGCCACCACGCTTTTCCTTTCTCTCTCTCTCTCCCTCTCATTTAAAAGACTAACGCTTTTAAGTTGGCTGTGTTAATGTTTCCCAATCATCAGTGTTAACAATTTCACAGGTTGGTTTAATATAACAGCTGATTAAAGTCTTTTACCTTTGTGGGACCAGCTTAATAAGTGGTGGGTTATTAGAAGATAATTCAGTATTACTTTGATAATATGGTGAGGTTGATTTAGTTCAATTATAATGGCTTTTTATGATTTCATAACACATCAATGGATGAGCGCTATTGTTAGGAATTTTTAATTGTTAATTGAATGTCACAATTGATTACAAATTAATTTTGAATTAATTTAATTTAATAAAATTTTCAATTCCTGCTTCCAACAACAGCATCCATTTATGAACCATAAACGCTCTTATAATTTGACCACTACAATAAAACCTTAAGTTATCAAGAGGGCCAGAAATTTTTAATTTCATTTACAAGTAGGATACCGATTATTATTTTTATTTGTTTTGATGTTAATGACAAGGAGAGGAATGCTTAAGTTTGGAAATTATTTTAATTACTATTATGGGAATCCAAAACTAGTGATTTAGAAGCTGTAAATTAATTTAATAATTAATTATGAATTCAAAATTCTAATTACATTTAATAATTAATTACACTTCCTGTTTACATTTTGCAACAATATTGGTTTGTCAACTCAATTGCAGATTGCATTTGTAAATTCTAATCCTAAGTGAATCCTATTAATTTTAATTATAACATCATAAATTTTAATTAGAAACCAAATTCTAATTTTTAATTCTAATTTCAACTTAAATACAAGTCTGGCTCTATCTGTAGGCCATACTTCATTTCCTTAGGTGATCTGATTAACTCAAGTAAAATTAATAATTTAATTAAAATAATTTTATTAAATTAAAATTAGTCCTCTTTACTTAGGCCTGAGAGTAGATAGTGCTCCCCTAGTGTTGTGTTGGAGAAGTGACAGTGACACCATACAGTCAAAGTCATTTCTCACCAATCTGGAGCATAAAACGTAACCTTAGCATAGCGACTCAACAGCACCACCTTGTGCCAACGTATTAGTTTTAAATCTTGGGAATAAATCTTAATTTCTTTTCTTTTCTCCCTGTTACTAACTTCTAATTTGACTTGTTTGCTTAAAGCTAACCAGGGAAGATCACGAGCGAAATGTCACAATTGAACAGATATGTATGAAACTTGAGAACCACCTTCAAACTGTTTATCATTTACCCTCTATTGTGAAATCCTACCCCTCCCAGTTAAAGCAGGTGCAATGAGAAGATAGACATCGGCAACATTTTTAAACACGCGCGAAACACGCTGACCAGCGCTATGCGGTGTAAAATCCTGCCATTAAGGGACAAGCACTGTCATTGCTGTTATTTTCCTCCATCAAGGAGAAAATTGAAATAGCAATAACAGTCTTATTACAAAGAGAAAACTCGCCTACAATCCTCTGATTAGAAGCGTCCTTCTAAATCAGACTTAACAAAGCGAAGAGAGAATCTGCTATTAAAAGAGAGATCGGTCTAGTGTTATTGTCCCTGTGTACTCATTCTGTTAGTGTGCTTTTCTTTCTGTTTCCCAACAGTGCTGCCTCTACGTGGCGCAATTTCACGCAGAGAAGCTGCAAATTACACGCACCCCACCACAGAGGACCACAGAAACAGAATCACACTCAACACTAGCATACACTACACTGTGCACATTCACACCCCTGTTGTTTTGTTTGTGTTTTTGTTTTGCTTTGTTTCCCATCCAAGGTCTGTGTCAGTTCGGTCCAAGATCCCATCACCGCCAGAACATGTATCACCAGCCAGAACATGTCGGTCACTGGGAAGGACTGGAAATGTGGCTAAGTGCTACAACAAACAGCATCCTCCCTAAAGCTGCTGAAGCACTCCAACATCAGACACAGGACCAACTAGATGACAACATCACAAGCATCATGAGACAAGACCCAAGTCAAAACTACAATCACAAAGAATTAGCCAAGATCACCTCAAGCTTAAGTCACACACTCATCGCCACCCTCAAACTGAGCGACAAGCACGCCGCACAACGCCAGCAGGAGCTGACAAGCGCACAACGACGCATAGAGCAGCTGGAACGTGAACGACAGGAAGGGACCGATGAGGTGGAGCAAGGCGCCGATGAGGAGATCAACAGGCTAAAAGAAACTCTAGAAGCTACCAGCCAAATGCAGCAACTCAAAGAGGACTTCGCTGATCGTGCAGACAAGCTACAGTATGCAGAGAAGCTACTAGAGAAGGCAAAGACTGACTTCAGGGACAAAAACAGCAGAATCAAGGCCCTCGAAGCTCATTTGGCTGAATCAAGAAACGAGATCAGCCGCCTAACACAACAGCTCGACCACACAGAGGAGTCTGAAAGTTTCCAAGAGGAACTCAAGCACGCTTACGAACCACGCCATGAGCCGTCAAGGACAGGGCGTGCACCAACCGCACCCCTGCCAAGCAGGACCAAGTCACCTGTGCCCTGACACGTGAACATAAGACAGAGGGGTGATGTTAAAACAGTCACCAGCGCCGTCTGAAGAACTTTATATCACGACAGAACCAGAAGAATCTGCTGCAGCCAGCCGCAGATCGTCGCACAGCTTGGACCTAAAAGACCTTGACAAGCTCGCCCGAAACGTTAGCAAATTCAACCCCAGCGTGCCAAACAGCCAAAGCGGTCCAGGCGTATCTGCAAGATATTGATTTCCATCTGGAAATGCGACCTAACGTTACGGACAAAGATAAACTCTATTTACTCCGAACGACATCCAGCCCTGAAGTACGCAGCTTCCTGGACCGGCAGCCTGTTAACACAAAGACTGATTACCAACGGCTGCGAAAAGCCCTTATTAAAGAGTTCGCCGACCCTGAGTCCGATCAAGGCTTAGTGGCTGCCCTGGAGACGAGACAAGGACGTCACGACACTCCTCAAGCTTACTATAGTCGACTCAGACAAGCATATTTTGGAACTCGCAATGATTCTGACATGGAAGATGAACTGAACTTTAAAACTCTCTTCCTCAGGAATCTTCATCCTGGCATAAGCCACCATCTTGGCGTTCTCGCATGTCCACGAACGATGAACACTCAGCAGTTGCGAGACTTGGTGCAAAAGGCCTACTACAAACAAAAGATGGCCTCAGAAAAGAGCACAAAAACCCCAGCAGTTCTTGATTTCAACACGCAACACCATGAACTGGCTCTAGAGGGCACCCAACGCCAAGACAGCGCTAAGCCACCACACAGAGAATGGAATGCACTCCCGTCCAACAGAGAACGAGACCCACACGCTGACACTCGACCTGAACAGAGGTATGACCGATGGGATGAACCGCGTGGACGTCAACGCTCACCTGGACGACACTGGGAGAAGTGGTCTCATGAGAATCAGTGGGAAAAGGAAGACGAACCAGAGTCAGCCTGACTAGCTGTCAGGCGGAACGGCAGTGACAAGCTGAACAAATCAGCCCCAGAAAACAGCACCGCTTCACCTTGCTCTCAGAGAACAGTAAACACCCTGAACTTCAGATGGACATGAAACCCCACCTGAAAACCCAGCAACAGAGTTAAACACTAACTCAACACCCAATACTCCAAATCACAGCAGCGTCCAACAAACACCTGCTGATGAAACTCCAAGTTCCTGAAAGTGCTGTCTCAGTCACCTGCCATTCCTCCGGAGAACACCAGATCAGGTCTGACATCCTAAACGCTTTCCTCCCAAACTCCAGCCCCTCAAATGACCAAAACGATGCCCTCACCACAGCAGGTGCATCACATGAAGAGTCCTGGACCTTTCATGCCCTCCCACCCAACCCTACAGTGGCAGCAGTAACCCGCCAGCACGCCACTGGCGAGCACACCCTGCCCTCCTGCATTACCATACCACCTCAGTTCGCTGCTGACGATCTCCTCACCCTCACATGCGGATTCGTCACGAACCTTGACAGCTCACATGTCAAAACCATGTAACACATCCTCCGAGCTCAAGCTCCACTCTGTCGACTACATGCTGCATCTGCAAGACGGTGTCACACGTATGTCCCTGAGCCACCACTGCGCCACAGCTCGTAGTACCTCACGGCCAGAGGGGGAGTACGCCGACACACGCACACGATGCACCATGATGGGTTGCCAGTGCCAACCGGCAAATCCAAACCACCGACAGGAAAAGGGGGAAGATCCGACCCACTGACACAGACCGACAACCATATGCACCACACAAGCATAAGTATTGTCATTTTAGGAAAACATATAGCAACCATGCTTAGACACAACCCATATTCTCTCCTCCGCAGCACTGCTAGGACCAATCTAGTAGAGAGGAGTTACTCTCAATTTTTTTTCATTATTATATAATTTTTTTTTTTTATTAATTTTATTTTTTTATTTTTTTTTTTATTTAAAAAATTTTTTTTTTTTAATTTACTTTATCGTTTGGTTTCTTTATCGCGTGTCTCACTTTGTGTTTCCTTTCTTTTTCACTTTGAACCCCTTAACCAAACCTTGAATCCAGGTCCTGAAATTGAGATCGACTTCCGTCAGTAAAGTCGCTGTAACTTCGCTGTGAGAACCGCTGTCGACCGATCGAGGCCACCCGCCAAAATCATGAACGACATGATACACGATGTAAGTTCCTCGATTGACAACGTAGCCATGAATAGGATTCCGTGCTACACGATACCTCTTAGCCTTGTTCAAACGTTGTAACTTCGCCACCGCGGGCCCCGCTAGTCTCATCCAAACCCATCTCGCCCCTTTCCGGTAGCGCTATTCCCATATAGGCAAACCCGAAACAGGTGATTTAGTTGTCTTTCAGTTTGCCCATTATCGACGTTAATAATGTTTACCGGCTCAAAGACGTTGTGAATGTGGGATTACGGCAAGGGAAAACCTATGTCAAAATCCACGCTCCTAAAGTCGCTGCGTATTACGAGAACAACGAGCAGTTGTATCTGGCCCAAACTTAAAGATGGGCACGCTCACTTAGGACATTCACTCCCCCCCCTACCGGAGTAAACTCTGCGTACGCGATAATACCAAGGGCATCTGCGGTTTAGAATCCATTAAACTCGACACTAGCTGCCCCGCCGAAGCAACACCATGTTCTCAAGTTGAGGTAACGCAAGCCGAAATCATCAGAAATCGATGGCTGGTCAACACCGCAGCACGAACAGCTACCCTCACAGGCGATTAACACGACACCGCTACGCGCATTAATTTGCCCAACCAAACGTTATGGATCACTGTCCCGAAGGGCGAGATCCTCCATATTGACGAGGTAGCATTGTATCACCTCACCGACGATGAATATCAGGTTGAAAACGAAATCTCTTATTGAATTGACACCGGCTGACAGCGTTAGAAGCTATCGCTCGCCTTCCGCCCGCCAGCGCGCCAATTATTCGGTCCTGGTCTGCCGCTGACACGGCGCTTTATATCTCTACTATCGTAGGATATGTTATGAATTTGACACTGGCCTTCCTCCTACACAAGCGAGTGAACGTCGTCCAAGAGTCTCTCAACAAATGCACGTCAGGCGTCCCTCGCCTCTTTCGACGTGGTAATTCCGACCTAGAATCCGAACCCGAGAATTCGACCAACCTGACTGAGATCATGCCTATGCCGCCTCGTCGAGCCCCTGACAATTAAAACAGTCAAAAATGACCCAATTGTCAATAATGATAAACAATGCATCCCTATGTCTTCTCAAGTTTCTAACCTGTTCCTTCCCAAATTACCCTGCACCAGGCTTTAGTCAGTGATAGGAATGATGTTTGTGTCTTGTATGTGCCTGTTCTTCCTGCCTCTTGTTCCAGGGCCTTGACGAGGTTCCATCAGGAACATCACCAAGCCCGAGGGGATATGTAACGATATCGGCAGGAATTCAACTGTCTACCACGTCAGCTAAAGAATCAGCGCCTCTAAAACCCTCCCCTTTGCATCAGCGCAAAAGTGCGATTTCGTCCGTCACAGAACAAAGAGAGATGGCCACTAGAAGATTTCCAAGAGACACATTCATTTCATGATAATAATTCATCTACACAAGGAACATGTGGATATTAATTGTGGTACTCTTTCTCTCATATGCTTGTGGAATATGAATTATTTGGGAAAACGTGGGCTGATTTCTAATCATACTTTAAGCTGGAATGTTTAGGTGGTGTTTAGACTTTTATGAATGGTTGCAAAATTATATGAATCAATAAGATAACGAATGTGATATTATAATGTGTAAACCTGATAAGAGTTTTAATACATGGGTAAAAGTTATTTCATCGCATGAAAATGCCTTGCAAAACAGCCGTGCAGGCGGGCTTCGCCCGCATCGACGCTCTGATTGGACCAGCCGCCTTTGGGGATGTCCAAAAACGGACTGTTTAAACGACGCGAGCGACGCCGCCTCTCTTCTTCTGGCGCTCTGACTCTCTTGAACATGGCTTGAACATCTGTGGAACTCGTCGGCCACGCTTCCCGCTGCCACGCCTACAACGCTACCGGTCCGCTGGACGCTCTGAACCAACCATCGGAGGGGTCTAAGACTGTGCCAAAGCCGTAACGGAGCCACGAATTCGACGATTGCAGAGGAGAGCTTTCCCGGTGACGCCACGCAGCCGCCTCTCAAGTCTCCACACGAGAACAACCCGAAGGAGCACGAACCGACCACGTGAAACCCAAACAAAGAACTCACGCTGAAAACGAAACCAACTTCGAGCCTGCTTTAAACCAATCCAAGCAAGTACAAACTGAATTTTTATCCTGACTAAACTGGTAAATTCGATCTGAATGCAGTAACAAAGCAGAGATTTGTTCGTGATCATTTTCTGGTTAGTTAAGCTATGAAGTAGAAAGAATGGTGTTCTTTCACACACAGTTAACCTCAAAACTCTCGTATGTGTGTGTGTGTATGTCTATGCTTTATTAGGTAATCCATTTATGTTAGAATAGCAATATCACGAATAAACCTTTTCCATTTTATAAACAAGTGTCTCTGAAATATGATTTTAAGTATTTTCATCCTTATTTTGCCCAACGATAACGCAACCTAGCTCAAACTCGAGTAATTATTAATCTCGTTTATTGTTACCGGGGCCACGGAACAGAAGCGAGGTTTTAATAGAGAGATATACTGATGTGGTTGCTGGCCGAGCACTCAAAGTATAAACCGTAGTTAAATATTAATAGGGCTTTAATCGAGCATATTAAATATTTAATAACTAATTCGGAGCTGAAACAATAGCTCCATATTAAACTGTATTTTATTACAGTGTTGACACTCAGCTTATTCCTCTTTGACCTTTGTGGTCATTTCAGAAACAAGTTAAATGTAGGGTTGGTACTACTAATCCTATCACATCTGTTTATTTTTCAGGTTTTTGTACCCATTTATTTCATCACTGAAATATTATAGAAATCAAACGGGTCTTTTAAGAGCCAATTTCTTTCACCTCCTCTCTCTCTCTTTCTTTTTTTATCTCTCCCTTTTGTATTTGTTTGTACTTTGACTTTATTCATTATTTCGCTTAAAAAAATCTTCAAACGGCATCTGAGTTGTTCAGGCAGTATAAGGAATGGCTGGAAGCAGCAAAAACCATGGCAGATGAGTTGGAAAAGCCCAAAAAGTAAACTTTTTCACATATTATTTCTATATCATGCCATTTACCTAAATTTAAAAGAATAGGGCTCTTCCCATGCCTCCCCCAAATATATAATTTTGTTTTTAATTTTAAACACGCTAACCGAGCAAGCCACCGAAACAGTAACAATAAGGACATTCTCCAATCAGAAACCGTGGGTGGACAGATCAATCCGTGATGCGGTTAACCATCGCACTGCCGCATACAATGCTGGTCTTTTGTCGGGGAACATGAGCGAATACAAAACAGCGTGTTATGCTCTCCGGCGTGCAATAAGAGCCGCTAAACGCCGGTACAGGGAGAGAATTGAGTCACATTTCCAGCTCAATGACTCTCGACGCATGTGGCAGGGACTGAAGACCATCTGTTCCTCTGGAAATAACTCTTCCGCGGAGGTGAGAGCAGATCCGCTGCTGGCCGAGGAGCTAAACAACTCTACGGCCGCTTTGAATGTAACGTTAATGGCGGCGCGATCCCGCCGATCAGCACGCCAGAAAGCAGCAGACAGAGCAGCGATGGTTTTGCTATCACTTTCAGAGGATGACGCTCGAGGGAACTAAAGAGAGTGAACGTAAGGAAAGCAGCAGGACCTGATGGGATTACTTCTGAGGTCCTGTGCTGATCAGCTTGCTTGGTTTGTTTACTTCCATCTTTAATGAGTCCCTTGCTACCTCTGTTGTTCCCACCTCCTTTAAAAATCTGTCATAATCCCTGTGCCTAAGAACAGTAAACCCTCTTGCCTGAATGACTACCGTCCAGTTGCCCTCACATCGACAGTCATGAAGGTTTTGAGAGACTCTTAAAGAAACACATTTGCTCCTCCATCCCTGCTACCTTGGACCCTTCTTCAGTTTGCCTACCGCCAAATAGGTCTACTGATGATGCCATCTCCCAGGTACTGCACTCCTCCCTCACTCACATTGACAGCAAAAATGGCAACTATGTCAGGCTGCTATTCATCGACTATAGCTCAGCTTTCAACACTATAGTCCCCACCAAGCTAGCTGTCAAACCATATCAGACCTCGGCCTAAACACTTCACTCTGTGACTGGATCCAAGATTTCCTCACCGCCAGACCACAAGTGGTGAAAGTCGGCCAGTTCACCTCCAACTCCATCACCCTGAATGTAGGAGCCCCACAGGGCTGTGTCCTGAGCC
Organism: Gymnocypris eckloni scoliostomus; assembly: GCA_027564155.1. Taxonomy (NCBI): domain Eukaryota; kingdom Metazoa; phylum Chordata; class Actinopteri; order Cypriniformes; family Cyprinidae; genus Gymnocypris; species Gymnocypris eckloni. Next base: position 28,770,427 of record CM050431.1, read on the forward strand.
CCTGCTATACTCTATACACCCACGACTGCGTGTCCTCACACAGCTCCACTTCCATTGTTAAATTTGCTGACGACATACTGTGGTTCTGGGCCTCGCTTCCAACAATGATGAGGCCGCATACTTGGATGAGGTGGAGAGACTTACATCATGGTGCCAGGACAACTGTCTCTCTCTGAACGTGAGCAAAACCAAAGAGCTGATTGTAGACTTCAGGAAGAGACAGCTGCAGCCCTACACTCCTCTTATGATCAGCGGGACCCCTGTGGAGAGGGTGAGCAGCTTCAAGTACCTCGGTGTAAACATCTCCGAGGACCTGACATGGACTGCACACATCCAAACACAGGTGAAGAAAGCCAGGCAAAGACTGTACCATCTGCGACAGCTGAGAAAATTCAGGGTCTCACCAGCAATCCTGAAAACTTTCTACTCAGGGGCCATAGAAAGTGTTCTGACTCAGTGCATCTCAGTGTGGTATAATAATGCCACAAACCAGGACTGCAAAGCTCTGCAGAGAGTCGTGCGCTTAGCTGAGCGCATCTCAGGGTCTACTCTCCCCTCTCTGCAGGACATCTACCTCAAACGTTGCAAAAGCAGAACTGCAAAAATCATCAAGGACTCGAATCACCCTGGTAACCACCTTTTCATTTTACTGCCATCTGGCAGGCGCTACAGGAGCATGTTGGCTAAAACTGAAAGACTGAGCAGGAGTTTCTTCCCCCAGGCCATCAGGCTCCTAAACTCAGTCTCATAACATCATAACATCCACAGGACTCAATTTAATAAACTGTAATCACATCCATTATTCTCCATCATCCACACTGCTGCTATGTGTACATACCCGGTACAACCTATTTGCACATTCTCTTGCACTGCACACTTTATCTCATTGCACATCTTACCCCTTATTTTATTTCATTATTGTTTCTTATTTCATTCTCACCATATTTGTATATATATATACTCTCTCGTGTTTTGTTTCATAGTTTTTATTGCTTTTATGTTATTATTATTTTATTATTATTTTTTTTTTTTTTTTTTTTTTCTTGCACTTTCCATTGAGCGGACCTGTCCTGACTAACATTTCACTACCTATTATACCCTGTATGATTGTGTATGTGACAAATAATAAAGAACCTTGAACCTTGAGTCTTTCGAGAGTTTGCCTTTTTAAGTCTGCCGTTTTAAGAAAGAGGATATGTGCCTGATGGAACCCTTTAAATGCCCAGCATGCACACTATGGAACACGAATCAAACTACAGATTGCGTTGCACTCTTTAATCTGAAAATACAGGGCAGATACAGGCTGGCTATATCTGCAGATGGTAATAGAAAACATTACCGGTTCAAGAAGTCCAAAGGGTCAGTGGAATCTTTTATATATATATATATATATAGGGTGGTTTCAGTGGCCATTTTGTGTAGTCCTGCGATAGACTGGCTGCCTGTCCACGCTGTACCTCACCTCTCACCCAATGCTTGATAGAATAGGCTGTAGCCCCCCAACAACAACTTTAAAGATTTTTGTACTTTAAACAATGAGTTTTTAACTTCTCACACAAGCTAATGCCAAATAACAGTATTAATTTCCACAGGACACATAAAAGCTGATAGCCCAACACGGTGCTCCAGATCAAATGTGATTCACACAGAATAAAAACGTTATGGTTATTTATCACATTAAATTATGAGAATACAATGTTTATGATTATGCGATTTTGTTGTCAATTAATTCTTATCTAACAGGACAGATGAACCATCTCTTTTTGATATAATATTCATCGCACAAGATGCCAAAGTATCTGCCTTTGTTGACCAAATCAGAAGCCAGATGATTAGTAAGGATTTATTAAACTCTACAACCCTTCTTTATTTTTAAATTGTCCTGGGATTACATGTAACTCATTGCTTCTACTTTCAGAAGACAGGTCATGATGTCTGTGGGCCGGCAACACTTACAGCAGGCAGAGAAACATCATAGAAGTCCAAGGCCAAGGTGGATGAGGAGGGCCTTGAAATAGCTGTGTGCCGACATGGAATCTTGCTGCAAGGCTTGAATCACTACCGTGTTGAAATATATGCCTACCCAATGTTCCTGCAAAAGGAGCTGGCACAAGCTGCAAATGCAACATTCTTTTGTACAGACATTGCTTGCAGGTAAATAAATAACCACTGCCAAATGATGTTTTACCGTTATGCAATGGGCATAACACCATGGCTAGCATAAAAGGACACCTTTATTATATTATGGACTTACAAATATAATATGGCTACTGTTTGTTTTATTGTTGTGATTATTATTATTTTTTAATTCATTGTTTTTATTATTATTTTTAATGACTATTTAACTTTTATGTAAAGCACTTTGAATTACCACTGTGTATGAAATGTGCTATATAAATAAACTTGCCTTGCCTTGCCCTACTGTGTTATCAGTTTAGTTTTTTACTACAACAGTTTAGTCCATATGTTATAAGGACATATTATCATTTATATGACTGCATAGTGTTCTTTAATTGAATTGTACCAGTCACATAGGTCCTGATTTGTCTCCTTACCATTTTGTGCCATGCACATGTGTTTTTCCCATTACAGGTACTGGCCTTATTTGGAAAAGATGGCAGAGAAGTTGCCTGAGCTCCTCCAACCACTTACGACGAGGAAGCCTTTTCTGTCTGTAATGCATGCTAAGGCTTACACTGGCACATGTGAGGTACAGTGTGCGAGTTAAATGTCTGCATCATTAGATGTTTTTTAGGACCATAACCCTACAGCATCAGAAAAAATAGCTTCATTTGTATCTCTAAATACAGGTATTTCAGAAAAGGTAGTGCACATAAGTGAAATCCTTTAGTGCAGTGGTTTTCAAATCTGTCCTGCACTGCACAATTTTTGTGTTTTCCTGACACACCCAATTCAGGTCTTACAGTCTGTACTAATGAGCTTGTGAGTTACAAAATGTGCAGTGCGGGGGGTCCTGACGGACAAGTTTGAAAACCGTTTATATAAAAATGGATTGTTCCGTTCCTTGATTCTAATTGGTTTAGCCGCGTTCTGGGTGTTGCTTGGCAAACATTTGTTTTGGAACCACAACTGTTTCTGAGGAACAACATTGTTTGGTGGAAGAATACTGTTTTTATATCTATATCATTACACTTATTTGCTTTGTTTTATTTTGTGAAACCTTACTGCGTATATGGAATAACTGTTTTATAAAAGCAGTAAGCCCTGTGAAGTCGTGGTGTACAGTGAATTTACAACAGCTAAGGGGGTTTGTTACAATGCTTCTTAGCTGTTATAAATTCACTGAAAACCATGGCTTCTTGGGGCTTATTGCTTTAATTTACATATGCAAATATAATATATAAAACACTTTTATGTACTTGTAAAACTCATTTTACATTTTCAAAAGTTACTCATTTCACAAAATCTAATTTAGAATACACAGTCTAAGAAATAAGATTCTATTGATAAATGTCTTCATCTGATATTTTGGAACAGGTAAGGTGGGGCGGTAGAAGTCAGGATGGTGCAGGAAATACTGTTGGTGAAGAGGTGAAGCAGGTCAATAGCTTCCTGTCAAGGGCAGCTCTTACTACAAAATACATGACCAAGTCAGGTTGGTTAAAAGGGAATACTGTGTTTGACACACAATACTAGATTGTACAATTTATTTTTTCTTATCGGTTTTATTTTTAAAGGCAGAGCAGATATGATAAATGTGCTTGCCATGGTATGTAACCATAGGAAGGTGGAGAGTCTCCATAAGACACTAGAGAAAAGATTTGTAAAAGTAAGAAGGCTACACTGCATGTTTACCCTCCGGGGTCTGAGGTGCTTTCTTGGCTCTGGAGGTGTTTGGACATACATTTGTCTTGTTATGGTCTTGTAGTTCACTTACAGTCAGTTACATTCTACATTACATCAGTTCAGTTCTTATGTAATGTCTTCGTTCTCTCCTTCAGGAAATGAGGGTTACATACATAACCGAGATGTTTTGTATACTGACATGTCGATTAATTGACAATTAGTGTTGATTAATTCCAAGTAATAATCAAACTGAACATTTTTCTATAGTACATAAATTTATATGTAAGCAGACAAAAGGGAATCTTGACTGCATTATTTATGGTAGTAGGGGACTGCGTTCACGCTTTCCCCTGCATAATTTTTTTTCGGGGGCAGTTGTGGCCTAATTTTGCAGTGATACTATATTTTCTCAATTTTTTCTTTTTTAAATAGACTACACAGAGAGCAGAAATGGAAGCAGCCAATCTTGAGAGTCTCAAGCAGGAGTTGAGCATCTCTGTGGAAGATGTGGATCGGTGGGTGAAAGATGTCAAGCACTGGGCTGCCACTGGTATGTCATATTGTATGTGGTATTGTCTATCAATTACTTTATTTTTCATAAATTTGGCTAAACTTTAGCAGTGATACTGTGTTTTTGTAATGGTGAACTTTGCTTATTTCTGTTTTTCAAGAGAAACCCAGTACTCACAGTAGCTAGGAAGAGCTCCAGAAGGAAATTGATGAAATTATTCATTCCATCCGAAGAAGCCTGATCTATATCGACAAAATGGTATTCGCTATTACGTCACTCAACTCAAGCATTTTTTTTTTTTTGTTCTAGTTAAATTTTCTGAACCTTACAGACAGCAGCCAAACAAGGCAATGCAAAAGAAGGAGACTTGGTGAACTGAAAAAGACGCTCAGAGAGAAGATTGTGCAGTACAACGCCATTCCTGACACTGAATAGAAAATTGACCCAGAAGCAGCATGCAGTCTCTGTGATGTCATTCTGCATTGGGAAGCACAAGGAGATGGTAAGTAATGTGCTTTATATTTGTGCTTTTATTAATTCACAAAATTGTTGATTATTAATAAAAGTAATAACAATCTTGTTATTGGCATTCCTGTAACACATATGCTATACTAGAAGTGGTTGTCACTATTCTATTTAAATTAGTAAAATATAATATATATTATTTTAGCTACAATAACAGGATAAAGTCTAGATGAATGGCGTATCTATCCTGAAATAGCAACTTCTATCCTAAACATGAAATAAATGATGATAAAGCAATACAATTATTTAAAACAGGAACCAGAACAAATAGTCTACATTGTATCGCATTTTTATATGCACAAATACATCTGTGAAATCTGATACTATAACACTTCTGTGGATATTGTCTATCATGGTAAGTGTATCAAATGAAAAAAATAAATGCTGAAGTGCTTTCAAACACTCAAAGACAGGTCTTTTATGCAGAGCACCTGTTGTTTGCAGCTGCCTAAACACGCTTTGGTGGACACACCACCTAAGTGATGAGGGAAATGTCGGATGCCATCCTTTCAGCAGGTTTTAGCGTCTTTCCATAGCTCTAATACTTAATTTTTATACTTTTTATAAAAGCTATTTATTTGTTATAAAGACTAACCTCAGAAAAATGCATTTTGTCAGACACAGTTGAAGTAAAAAGTCCCTGAGACAAATGCGCTGTCCTGATTCAGTACCTGCGGTCAGATGAGATAGTGCAACCAGGTCTGTGTCATTATTTAAACATTATCTTCATAACTTGTTACAAAATAAAAAAGTTTCACACCTCAGAAAAATTTGCTTTATCCATTCCTGTCAACACTGTGTGTGCAGATTCAGACTAGGGGAATCACAATGCCGGCTCAACATTGTGATGTCTGTCAGCCATCGGCGATGGCATCATCTATCGGCCCAACCCTATTTGTAGTGTGATGTTTCAGTTGTAAATTATGCATATTGGCTGCATTATACATTAGAAGCATACTTATGGATGATATAGTTAGTATATTATCTACAATTCAATTCAAGATTATTTGTATAGCGATTTGTACGATACAATCGTTGCAAAGCAACTTCACAGGAAATTAAGTTTCTAAAATAGATATATATTGTAGAAACTCAATATAATTAACTTATGGCAAAATTTGGTTAATTCAGTATAATCACTGATGGTTGGCTTCCTCTGAGGTCCTCCGAGGGGTTAGCATCATCTCTTCTCAGGTGTTCGGTGTAAGGGTAATATATAATATATATATATATATATATATATATATTGTTATAAGGAAAACAGGTCAATTTAGCTCAAAGGGAATCATTAATGATTTTATAGGGAATTTGAACAAACTCACTGTTTTACGACGATTCACTGAACAAGCCGTATAACATAAACACTGCACTGATATTAAAATCCCAAAATATAGTGAAAACACTATTAAATAGCACAGTAACAATATCGGCAGATTAAGACATTAACTTGTGAGCACAAAACACAAGATACTTCTCTTTTCAATATAAATAAGACTTTATTTATATAAATCTAAGACATGTAAACTAATCTACACATGAACACAAGCATTCACACGTTGCAGAAAGAGAGAAAGTGAGGAAAGGATTAGTTTAAGAGAATGGAAATGTGATATCCCATGTTTAAAGCAATATGTGCAACTGCATAGACCTGAACAACCATCAATCACTTATTTAACACTCGCATTGAGTTTCTCAATGAGGCTAAAATTGATATTAAAATACACCAGCTCAGCAAGAATCTGGGTTTTGTACTTGCGTAGCTTTTGTGTTTAAGGGACTCCCCTTTTGTCGTCCGTCTTTGCAGAAAAGGGTTTCTCCGAAGTCGCTGATTGGCTTAGAGTTCAGTAGTCATTGAAGTGACGTCTTGGGTGTAGGCTTTTGGCTGAAGTTGCGGAGTTGTGGGCTGGTTGAAGTTTAGACGGGCGCTCGAGGTCGGACTCGGAGACATGGCTTTGGCAAACATAACTTAGCACACGAAACTCAAAGGAAAGAAAATAAACTAAAAACTAAAGTAAAAAAATATAAGTTTGTAAAGAGACTAGGTGGCTTTTCTTCTCATTGTGGTCGCAGCTGGCATGTAGGCCAGAGCACATGGCGCTCAAAAAGCACAGAAAGTGATGACAAAAAGCATGGCTAAAGGTTAGAAGAGAGATTGTCAGAGAGTTTCAAGAGAGAGGTTAGAAGAGAGCTTTTCAAGAGAGAAAGTTTTGATGGTGTCCTTAGTATTTAAACTCGGCTTTCAGACATCTCCCAATGGTTGTCTTGACCAATTAGATCCTATCCTGGCTCTGGGTGCTGCTTTGTTTCTCCACCCAATCAATAAGTCAACATGTCATGGTCAGTCACATTGCCCGAATTTTACATACTCTTGCAAAGTATTATTTTGAATGTGATTTCTATAACCAGAATATGATACTTTTGACAGATAATCAATTTGAAGAAACGTTTCAAGCTAGAATTGTCAAACTCATACATACCAAACATGAATATTAACCCTTAAGGCTTAAGGTATTCAATACTTATTAAAAGCAAGACATACACATTGAGTTATTAAAACAAGGATAGTCAAATATGTGGGTCACATACATAATATGCCGTTATGCATAGAAATTATTAGTTTCATTGAAAATGAAAGTCTTTTAAGATGATTTTAGGTGCATATGAAAGCAGACAGTCTTTGTGAACCAAGGAATTTCAGTCGGGTTCTTTGTCTTGCTAGCTGGTTGGTTGGGGGAAGTCAATCTTAGAAAGTCTGTAGCTCATGATTTCTATCGTGGAACAGGGGATCAGTCTTGATTACTTGCCCCAAATTTGATAATCTCCTTCCTGAGTAGGAATTATCATTAATTGTTCCTTTTGTTTTAATGTTGCAAGCTTTTCTGTGAAAGAGGCTTGCTGGTTAGGCTGTATTCAGATGGGGTGGAGCTAGGGATCTGATTTACGACTTCCTGCCGTTGTCTTGTTTTCTTGGGCCTCTGTGGAATTTTGGCTCCTCAGGTTTCAATGTTCTGATCGCATCTTAAATTTGTCTGATTCGGTCTCTGATATACTACATCGGTCATCTCAGATCATTTAAGGGTTGGATCCAGACTGAAGCTTGTGTAATTCCTAGTTACCACGGGATGTTAATCCAGTGGAAGAAACAGACAAACAAATAAAGACAATTAGCGTAGTTGTTGTTCCATCCAGGCAGAAATTATCTGTTCAACCCAAGCTAAAGAATAATAATGTGCGTTTGATCAGATATACCTGCCGTACAAGAGTGTGAGATGCATTATAGGTTTTATAGACTACTGGACAAGTTTTTGGGGCAGACCTGACCTGTTGAAAATAGATGGTCTTCATCCCTCCTGGGGTGGTGCCGCTCTTCTCTCTAGAAATATGGCACATAGTCTTAGAGTTTGTACTTGACTAACTGGGGCCCAGGACAGGAAGCAGACAGACTGGCTAAACCGACCGTCTGCTAGCCACCTCACGTCACAGAAGTCAGTTAATTCTCAGCACATAGAGACCCTTTCACCTAGATATCACACTATAGAGACTGTGTCTGTTCCCCGAACTAGAAAATACAAAAAAACGTCCAAACAAGTCTATGAGTAGCAACTTAATCGATGTTCAACAAATGAAAAATGTATATAACACAGAGAAACAAATGATAAGGCTTGGCTTATTGAATAGCAGGTCCCTTTCTATGAAAGAGAAAGTTTTTTTTCTCCAAAAACTATGATCACTGATCATAAACTAGATGTGCTCTGTTTGACAGAAACCTGGCTAAAACCAGATGAATACATTATTTTAAACGAGTCTGCCCCCCAAGATTACTGTTACAAAAATGAGCCGCGTCCAAAAGGCAAAGGGAGAGGTGCTGCTACAATTTATAGCAATACTCTCAGTATTTCTCAGAAGACAGGCTTTAAGTATAACTTCTTTGAAGTAATGGTGCTTCATATAACATTATCTAGAGAAAAAAGTATTAATGATAAATCCCCTGTGATGTTTGGACTGGCTACTGTATACAGGCCACCAGGACACCATACAGACGTTATTAAAGAATTTGGAGATTTTCTATCAGAGTTAGTGCTGGCTGCAGATAAAGTCTTAATTGCTGGTGATAATAATATCCATGTTGATAATGAAAAAGATGCATTAGGATCAGCATTCTTAAACATTCTGAACTCTATCGGGGTTAGACAACACGTGTCAGGGCCTACTCATTGTCGAAATCATACTTTAGATTTAATACAGTCACATGAAATTGATGTTAATGGGGTTGAAGTTCTGCAGCAAAGCGATTATATATCAGATCACTATCTAGTCTTGTGTAAACTCCATATAGCTATTGCTGTAAATTCAACTCCTTCTAACAAATATGGTAGAACCATCACTTCTACCACAAAAGACTGCTTTGTTAAGTAATCTTCCTGATTTATCTAAATTCCTCAGCATATCCAACAGCGCAGAAAAACTTGATGTAACAGAAACTATAGTGTGGCGAGGGGGCAGTGGGAAAGTGACACGCGCTAGGGGGAGAGGAAACGACAGCCAGAGAGGTGATGAAACCTCCTGAGCTGGATGACTTTCCTCTGGAGCAGTCACGGGATGAGACGCATATGATCGGGTCCGCTCCATTGACGGGCAGCTTCTCCAGCCAGACGTCACCCTCTCCTTCCCCTATTTTTCCCTTATAAAAGAGAGGTTGTATCGGGTAACCCAAGATGCCCAGTCAAAGCAGATAACAACCCAATTATTAGTCCCCAAGAGCCGTCGGGAAATACTTTTCCAGGCGGCGCACTGTACTCCCATGGCAGGCCACTTGGGGGAGGCAAAGACACGCCCGATTCTTTTGGCCGGGCATTCACGAGAATGTTCGCCGGTGGTGTGCGGCGTTTCCCCGTTTAAATAAACAAAGTGGTAGCGATCGGACAGGTATGATCTTAACCATCTTAAAGCCTGCCCTTGAATACCTGTATAGTTTTGTAATCGATCTATGAGTATGTCATGATCTATAGTGTCGAACGCAGCACTAAGATCAAGTAAAACTAGCAATGAGATGCAGCCTTGGTCTGACACAAGCAGCAAGTCATTTGTAATTTTAACAAGTGCAGTTTCTGTGCTATGGGGGGGCCTAAAACCTGACTGAAATTCTTCATAGATATAATTGTTTTGCAAGAAGGAGTACAATTGAGCAGACAACTTTTTCTAAAATTTTTGACATGAGCGAAAGATTTGAAATGGGCCTGTAATTTGCCAGTTCACAAGAATCTAGTTTTGGTTTCTTAATAAGAGGCTTAATAATCGCCAGCTTGAATGGTTTTGGGATGTGACCTAAAGATAACGAGGAGTTAATAATATTGAGAAGCGGTTCTTCTGCTACAGGTAACAACTCTTTCAATAATTTAGTGGGTAAACTAATAAACATGTTGTTGGTTTAGATGCAGTGAAACGTTTATTTAGCTCATCCTGTCCTATAGTTGTAAAGCAATGCAGTTTTTCTTTGGGTGCGATGAATGAAGCTGAAGTACTAGACACTGTAGAATCTACATTTGTTATTGTATTTCTGATGTTATCTGTTTTCTCAGTAAAGAAATTAATAAAGTCATTACTGTTAAACTGTGAGGGAATATTTAGATCGGGTAACATCTTTTTATTTGTTAATCTAGCCACTGTACTAAATAAAAACCTTGGATTGTTTTGGTTATTATCTATGAGTTTGCGGATATGCTCGGTCCTGGCAGCTTTTAGAGCCTGTCTATAGCTGGACATACTGTTTTTCCACGCAATTATAAAGACTTCCAAGTTAATTTTTCTCCATTTGCGCTCAAGAATACGAGTTTCTTTCTTGAGAGAATGGGTATAACTGTTGTACCATGGCGCAGCACGTTTTTCTCTAACCTTTTTTAATTTGATGGGGGCAACAATATCTAACGTATTAGAGAAGATAGTTCCCATGTTGCAAGTAATTTTGTGTAGTTCATCTGTATTTATGGGTACATAGAGCAGTTGAGATAAATCAGAAAGGTTATTGGTGAATCTGTCTTTAGTGGCTGGAACAATAGTTCTGCCTGGACGATAACGCGGAGCCATATAATTAAAATCATTAATATGGAGCATGCACGATACAAGGAAATGGTCAGTAACATCATCACTTTGAGGTACGATATCTATATCAGTAAGATCAATTCCATGCGATATAATTAAATCTAGTGTATGATTAAAACGGTGACGTTTTGTTTGACACCAAAAGAGTTTATTAGGTCAGTAAACCTAATAAACCTAATACTGTGTATGGCCCTTGCGGTCTATACACAGTAGCCATAGTAAGAGATAGGACAGATTAATTTTGCATATCTGACAGTGTAACATTAAGCATAAGTATTTCGAATTAGTTAAACCTGTATCATGTTTTCTGAGTAACATTGAGAATATCACTATATATTGTTGCTACACCGCCGCCACGACCAGTCTGACGAGGCTCATGCTTATAACATTAGCTTGGTGGAGTAGATTCATTTAGACCAAAATAATCATTTGTTTTAAGCCAGGTTTCAGTCAGACAGAGTACATCAAAACTATTATCTGTGATTATTTCATTTACAATAACTGCTTTGGGTGTGATTGACTGGATGTTTAGGAGCCCAAGCTTTAAAAATTGTTTTTGTTCATTTATTTTGCATTTTTCAGGTTTAATCAATCAGATTTTTTCTAGATCCTGCATTAAATTTATATTTTGAACTCGCTATTCGGGGAACCGACACAGTGTGTATAGATTGGACACTGCAAGTACCTTTATCATTTAAGTGGGTAGAACAAAAGTCATCATAGCTGTTATTGGAGAATTGGCTTACTAGTCAGATGGAGCGTAGCGTTCTGGTGATGTTGTCCGACAGGAGTTCCGCTCCGACTCTGCTGGGGTGCAGGCCATCAGCACGGAAAAGCCTAGGACGCTCCCAGAAAAGATTCCAATTATTAACAAAGAGCAGTTTCTGATCTTTACACCATGACAAAAACCATTAATTTAAAGCAAACTTCTACTGAACCTTTCATGTCCTCGTCGATACGTGGGAAGAGGCCCTGACGCGATGATTGTCGTCGCGGGCAATGTGCTGCGTACACTTTCTAAATGTATGTTGTCCTTACCAATAACAACATCCTTTAGTTGCAGGGCTGCCAGGGATAGTTTTCCATTTACCCCTTTACAGTTGATGTTTTTGGCAAAGTCATTTGAAATTATTCGCCACATTGTTCGCCACAGTGTCATTTGTATCGAACCCTCCAACCAGGCCTAGGTGATTTATCTACGGGAAACATATGCTTCTTAGCAATTATCTCCATGTGAAATATGAATTTTTACCACATTTAACTTTTACATTTAAATATGTAATTATAATCCCAGAGAAAATTCTAAATTCACTAGTTTTTCTTTGAAATCACTTGGGTGCAATTTCTGCTCCAGCGTCTTGAGTCCCTGTTGGTCCTTCACTGGCAAAAGACCATCTTCAATTTTATAACTGGTGTCCTGGAGTTGCTTTGAATTGAGGATGTGCAGAATGGACTGTTGCTGGTCAAGAATCATTTCTTGCTTTGTCAGCATCTCACAGATTAGTGCTAGAATGATAAGTATAAGAGAATATAACATGAACAATGGTAAAACAAAATGTACAGCATGGGGTGAACTTGTTGCCCTGTTAATGAGATTATAAAGTATATTATGTAACCAAAATACCAAACTCATGAGAGTTTTCTCATGGCATCACACCTGTATATGAACACCCACCTGGAGGGCAAAACATTTTCCTCCATAACCCGCCAATGATTTTGACTAGGTTTATACAGAGTATTAATATAGTAAGTCATTATGATATTAAAAACCAAATTCAATATACACTACTCAAACCTTAATATGTGGCCTTGTTAGGAGTTGATCAATGATATTCATTTCACCTATGACTGGTCATAATGTTCTGGATCATCAGTGTACAATAAATGTTAAATTTCAGCAACCTTGTCTATAATGATTTACTAAAGCACTGAGCAGTGGTGGAGGTAACGAATTACAACTATTCACGTTACTGTAATTAAGTAGTTTTTTCACCTATGTTTCACCAATTCAGTTTTTTAGTATATTTTTAAAGCTGTACTTTTACTTGTACTTAAGTACAAATTAAGCAAAATAATCTACTTCATTACATTTAAATCATAGTTCATTACTGAGAACGCACACAATTTGAATTGATATTCAAACCTTTGACTGCACTTTAGTAGCCAATAAAGTGATCCGATCGTAAACGGACCAATAAAAGCCCTGATATCTGAATCGGGAAAAGCCGCCGCAGAGGCAGGTTTTGAAGAGCTGATCGGACAGCGAGGAAGCTATATACACCGAGGCCTATATACACCGAGCT